>PISX010012844.1:0-58669 GCA_004024625.1 Mellivora capensis
AAGTATAGAACCACAAAAGATCCCAAATAGCCAAAGCAACCTTGGCGGGGTGGGGAGGTAGATTCAAGTTATATTACCAAGCTTTGGTGATTAAAACAATATGTTACTTGCACAAAAATAGACAAACAGATCAATAGAACAGAACAGAAAACCCAGAAATGAACCCACAACTATATGGTCAATTAATCTCCAACAAAGCAGGAAAAAATATTCAATAGGAAAAAGTCTCTTCAAAAAATGGTATTCAGAAAACTGGACAGCAATATGCAAAAGAAAGAAACTGGACCCCTTTCTTCCACCATACACTAAAATAAATTCAAAATGGATTGAAGACCTAAACATGAGACATAAAACCACTAAATCTAGAGGAGAACACAGGCAGTAACCTCTTTGACAGTGGCTGTAGTAACTTCTTAAAAAAATCCGTCTCATGAGGCAAAGGAAACAAGCAAAAATAAACTACTGGGACTTGACCAAAATAAAAAGCTTTTGCACAGTGAAGGAAACAATAAACAAAACTAAAAACCAAGCTTCTGAATGGGAGAATGTATTTGCAAATGACATATCCAATAGAAGGTTAGTACCCCAAATCTAAAAGAATTTATAAAACGACACACAAAAAAATGAATACTCCAATTAAAAATGGGCATAAGATGAAATAGATATTTTCCCAAAGACATCCAGATGGCCAAGAGACCTCATTCATCATCATGGAAATACAAATCCAAACCACAATGAGATATCATCTCACACCTGTCAGAATGGCTAAAATAAACAACACAAGAAACAGGTGTTGGCAAGGATGTGGTGAAACGGGGCCATTCCTGCACTGTTGGTGGGAATGCACACTGGTGCAGCCACTCTGGAAAACAGTATGGAGGTTCCTCGAAACATTGTAAATATAACTACCTACGATTCAACAACTGCACTACTAAGTATTTACCCAAAGAATGCAAAAAAAAAAAAAAACCCCAACTGATTCAAAGGGATACATGCACCCCAATGTTTATAGCGGCATTCTCTACAATAGCAAAACTATGGAAACAGTCCAAGTGTCCATTGTCCATTAACAGTCCAAGTGTCAATGTCCATTGACATGTATGTGTATATATACACACATATATATATATTCTCACTCTTCTTTATCCATTTACCCATATATATTTATAAAATGTTAATCAGAATAAAAATAAATGAAATCTTACCATTTGCAATGATGCGGATGGAGCTAGAGAGTTTTATGGTAAGTGAAATAAGTTAGCCAAGGAAAGACAAATAGAATATAATTTCACTCATGTGGAATTTAAGAAACACAACAAATGAGCATAGGGGGAAGAAAGAGAGAGAGGCAAACCAAGAAGCAGACTCTTATCTCTAGAAAACAAACCAATGGTTACCAGCGGGGAAATGGGTCAGGGGATGGATTAAATAGGTAATGGGAATTAAGGAGGGCACTTGTGATGAGCACCAGGTGTTGTATGGAAACATTGAATCACTAAATTGTACACCTGAAACTGATATTACACTGTATGTTAACTAACTGGAATTTAAATAAAAACTTAAACAATGGATCCTCCCTATTACACACCAGCTTTGCACCTGTGCATGTTTGCTCAGTAGAAATGCATGTTTGTAAAAATACTTATATAAGAATGTTCATGGTATCACTATTCATAATAGAAAAAAACTAATAACAAGATACACGTTGATTGATAAGAGAATGGATAAAAAATTTATGACATAATCAAAGAATACTACTCAATAATAAGAAATGAATTATTGATACAACAGTAAACTCAAAGAACATTACATTAAGAATCTCAAAAAACATGACATTAAGCAAAAACAAAAGTCAAGCAGAGAAGGAAGGCATACTTTATAAGTTCATTTAAATGAAAGGCAAAAACAGAACTAATCAATAATGCTAAAAATCACAAAGAAGTTGGTTCTTGGAAAGTAAAGTTGAAATGGAACTGCCTGGAAAGGGAAACATTCCGTTCCAATAAAAATATTCTTTCACTTGAATTAAATGGTGTTTACTGGGAAATATATATTGTCTCTTACTTTATATTTATGTTCATTCAATTGGACACTAACTTCTTTTTTTAAAAAGATTTTATTTATTTATTTGACAGAGACAGAGAGCATAGGAGAGGGAGCAGCAAGAGAGGGACAGGGAGAATCAGGCTTCTGCTGAGCAGAGAGCTCAACGTGGGGCCGGATCTCAATACCCTGGGATCATGACATGAGCTGAAGACAGATGCTTAACTGACTGAGCCACCCAGGTGCCCCTGAACACTAACTTATGTGATTTTTTTTGTATGTCAATATTTCCTCAATAAAATATACTATAATGAAAACCAATAAAATAGATCTCTATTATTAACATATTCTTAGTGTCTATAAGCATAAGAAGTATTTCCTAAGAATGAATAATCTCATTTAAGCTCTGTTTAAATACTATATTTTAAATTACCCGTCTAGATGGTATTTATTATATAATGTTTTAACTTTGTGGATAAAATGGAATACATATAGAGTATTATTATTATTATAAATACCACAGAAGATTTGCTAATTAAAATATATTCTGCTGCAAGCATTTCTTTTTGCAACAGAATTACTGACATGCATTTTTTTAAAAAGATTTTACTTATTTATTTAACAGACAGAGATCACAAGCAGGCAGAGAGAGAGAGGGGGAAGCAGGCTCCCTGCTGAGCAGAGAGCCCGATGCAGGGCTCAATTCCAGAACCCTGGAATCATGACCTGAGCCGAAGGCAGAGGCTTTAACCCACTGAGCCACCCAGGCGCCCCCTGACATGCATTTTTAAGATAATTTCCCATTTTAGAAAATTATAAAAATCTCATGAAAGGAAGAAAATATGTACCTATTAAAAGGTTTTCTTCCAAAAGTGCTAAAAAGGATTGTTTTTGATATCACTAGGATAGTCTCCATAGTACAATTCTAACACATTTTGTGGTGCCTGGGTGGCACAGTCGTTAAGTGTCTGCCTTCAGCTCATGTCATGATCCCAGGGTCTTGGGATAGAACCCCTCATGGAGCCCCTCATCGAGCGCTGCATCAGGCTCCCTGCTCCACAGGAAGCCTGCTTCTTTCTCCCCCACTCCCCCTGCTTGTGTTTCTGCTCTCGCTGGCTCTCTCTCTGTCAAATAAAAAAATCTTTAAAGAAAAAATTTCTAACACATTCCAATCAAGAAAACAAAGATACACTCTGAGAAGGGATTGGTATCATACATTCTCTGGCACTTGGATGCTAGAGGTTGTGAAAACTTGTATGATGAAGACTGAAAAACTGAAAAACATTTTATTTATTTATTTTTTAAAGATTTTATTTATTTATTTAACAGACAAAGATCACAAGTAGGCAGAGAGGCAGGCAGAGAGAGGGGGGAAGCAGGCTCCCTGCTGAGCAGAGAGCCTGATGTGGGGCTCGATCCCAGGACCCTGAGATCATAACCTGAGCTGAAGGCAGAGGCTTTAACCCACTGAGCCACCCAGGTGCCCCTGAAAATCATTTTAAAAGGCCCCTAAGAAGTTGGAGTACAGTTAACTTGGGAGATTCAACTAGAAAATCTGAAGAGCAGTGAATGATTCATTTACATGCACAAGTCTTGTGAATATAGAACTCTCAAAAAATCAAGTACGGGGCGCCTGGGTAGCTCAGTGGGTTGAGCCTCTGCCTTCGGCTCAGGTCATGATCCCAGGGTCCTGGGATCAAGCCCCGCATCGGGCTCTCTGCTCGGCGGGGAGCTTGCTTCCCCCTCTCTCTCTCTGCCTGCCTCTCTGCCTACTTGTGATCTTTGTCGGTCAAATAAATAAATAAAATCTTTTTAAAAAAATCAAGTACTCAGTATATACTCTATTATTTTATTTTCAAATAAGACAAGTAATGACACTTAATGCTATTGAAGTAGCAGCCATAAGCAGAAAAAAATAAATGAAAAAAAAGTAGTAGTTGCCTTGGGTCACATATTTTTCCTTTGCTGAAACACAAATGTTGACTAACCCGAGATTACAAAAAGTGTCAGGCTAGTTTACCAGTTGGAATCTCTCGTAGGATGAATACTATATACTATCTTAATCATGAGTTCTAAAATTTCCAAAAATTCTATTACTCTGTTTTGTACATGTTACACTTGAGTGTATGTTAAGCATTGTTTGTGTTATGTATTACTGTGAAAGCTAAGCTCACGGTATTTGTTGTGGGTTTGTGTTCCCAAAAAAGAATTAAGGTCCTAAACCTTGGTACCTATGAATGTGATGTTATTTGGAAATAGCCTTTGTTGATGTAATTAAGGTAAGAGGAAATCATACTGGGTTAGGATGGGTCCCAATGGCTGGTATCAGAAGGAGAAAAATGGTCAGGGTGGACAGCTATGTGAAGACAGAAGCAGACCTTGGTGTGATGCTTCTACAATCCAAGGGATGTCAGGAACTGCCTACAACATTGAGAAGCTAGGATGAGGCAAAGAAGGATCCTTCCCTAGGACCTCCAGAGGGAGCATTGGCCCTGATGATACCTTGATTTCAGACTTAGCCTCTAGGACTATAAGAGAATAATTTCTGTTGTTTTAAACTATCCAATTTGTGGAAATTTGTTTCCTAGGAAAAAAAAAGCCCTAGGGGGAAAAAATGTATGCTTCTTTTTAAAAAATTATTACTATCTAAAGAAGCAAGTAAGGATGACCTATATATTTATATGAAAAAATTCACTTCTTGATTTTTTTTTCAACTTTGCCTTATCTTTAGCTATTTTGTGAAATAATTTCAAAAAGTATATTAGTATCATTAAAATAAAATTTGAGTAAGTTTCTATGTTATTTAAAAATATAAGGAGGAAATTGATGATGTCTGAGAATGTGATAAAATTTGCTATCACATCTGTGATTTTAAAGTATAATATTTACATAAATGCTTCTAAGCAACAAAGTCTCATATGTTCATCTTCTGTCACATTTACTTTCCTCAGAGTAGCAATTTTCATGTTAAAGGTCAACAGCCATTCGTTGTAAGATAAAGTTTGTTCTGTGTTATTTTGGATGAATTGCACAGAACTTGGTTAGCTTCTCAGAATGTGACTATTGACTATGAAAATATTAAATTGAATTAAAGGCCTTCAGGAGAAGAGTGAAATATCTAATTAGCCCTCTATATACAAATTGTCACCTATTCCTTACAAAAATAATTGTTATTTTACTAAATACAATTATCTAGTGCCATACAATATTAGTAGATTATAAAGAAGGCCAAATCAATCCTACAATCAAGGCCTTGGTAAACCATGACTAAATTTAGAAATAAATGCTTTTTTTTTTTTAAAGCTGCTGCTAAGCAAATCTTTTTTTTTTTTTAAGATTTTATTTATTTATTTGACAGACAGAGATCACAAGTAGGCAGAAGCAGGCAGAGAGAGAGAGGGGGAAGCAGGCTCCCTGCTGAGCAGAGAGCCCGATGCGGGGCTCGATCCCAGGACCCTGGGATCATGACCTGAGATGAAGGCAGAGGCTTTAACCCACTGAGCCACCCAGGTGCCCCTAGAAATAAACTTATTAACATGCTTCTTGGGCTCTGTATTTAATAGGGTTTTGAACAAAGTAAATTATTGCTGATGAGTTCATCCCAAAACGATCTCATTAGTTGCCATGGGCAGTGTAGCCACAGCTAGTGGTTCTGAGTCTGGCACCCCATTTGTGACCTCTGGACAGATGAGTGCTGGAGTGATGAATGATGGAGTGTGAATCTTAACTGGGCCTAATGGAAAGTTAATGAGCAGAGACAGATAATGTCCAGTCATGTATTGTCTACACGAAGGACCAAAAATCTTCACAACTTACATTAACAGCACTGAGATTTAATCTGAATAAAAATCAGAAATTGTCACCAGTTAGTTAGTCCCCTGCAACTTATTCATTGAACTTTTCTTCAGGTTTAGAGTGAAATGATTTGTAATACGATACTCTTACTTTAACACTTCGCTTATGCATATCAATATTTTCTGAACATTCTTATCCATGTGTTTTCCTATTTTACATACTATTCTTGTACATGAATTACTGAAACAGAAAATAATTTCTTAACCACCAAGTACTAAAAATATGAAACATTCGTTGAAATAGTTGACCTTATGGGGCGCCTGGGTGGCTCAGTGGGTTGAGCCTCCGCCTTCAGCTCAGATCATGATCCCAGGGTCCTGGGATTGAGCCCCACATCGGGCTCTCTGCTCAGCGGGGAGCTTGCTTCCCCCCTCCCTCTCTGCCTGCCTCTCTGCTACTTGTGCTCTTTCTCTCTGTCAAATAAATAAATAAAATCTTAAAAAAAAAAAGAAATAGTTGACCTTAAAAAATAAAATAGTTGACCTTATGAAATTCGTCAGATGTATTATACTACCATGTGACATAATTATCATTCTCATATATTGAAATGATGTGTGCAAGTTCCTATGTTAATCTTTATTACTCATACTACTTTACAATTGTAAATATTAGAAAAAATTTAGCTATAATAACATGAAAGTAATAGCAAAGATTATCAAAATTACCTGGCCTATAGTAATTATGGTAAAAAATTATGTTTTTTAACATATTCCAGAATTTGTGTTATAGCTATAAATAGTAATCAAAAATATGAAACAAATCAGTTTTTATTCTAGGAATGTATTAATTTTACAATTAATGCATTCATTACATTCAGTACAAAAAATTGCACTCAGAATGCAATACTAAGTAATTTCTGACAGAATACTTAATACATCGTCAGTAACAGCCTTTCCAACTTACCAGATTTAAAAATACATGGAAATATGCATAAAAATAATCACATTTCAAACATATCCATAAAATATGTCCAATGTAAACAGACAACGTATATGACATATATGTACAATAGACTGCTAATTAAAACACTAAAAAGATAAATGAGCATAATCAGGCTACATATTTAATACAATTTGTCAATGTCTTTAAAAAAACCATTTGAAATTTTTTAAAAATGTTGCTTAGAACTTCTTTCAAAGAAGATTCTGATTTAAACAAGTTCTTTACTATTCAAAATGCCTTAAAATATCCTCACAATCTACTTGAGCTTCTTCAAGAGACAGTTCTACATTTTAGATGTCAGTGTAAGAAGCTGATGAAATAATATTTTGCTCAACCTGACATGTGCAATTTGAATTAATCGATGGCTACAGCTTATAAATTACTGTTGGTGAAGCACAGTGAAAAGAAAATTGGTCTACAAATATCTATTTAACTACTCAGGTAGTAAATACCTGCTGTCATATATCTATTTCTCAAGTGTGCTGGCTTCAAGTATCTTGCCTGAGATTCAAGACAGCTCTGTAGTTCATTTCAGAAAGCAGTGAACCCAAAAATCCACCTCGGAAAATTCTGAATATGGCCCAACTCGATTATACAATATCTGAGTCTGTGAAACTTCATTAACTCCCACATTTCATCTAAGACATATTTTGATAGAATTAAATAAGCTAAAGCAAATGATAACAAATAAAAGCAACCAGTTGTCTTTTTTCTTTGCACCAATTTGCCATATAACTTAATTTGATCTCCAGTGAGTCAGATAATATTCCTCTCTTAACCTTCCCTTAGCAATTACAATAACGGAGCTTGCCAATATCACCAAAAGAAGTGAACCAATAAATTGAATTGCTTCCACAATAGTTTACTCTTAAAGTTTTATCTATCACATTACAATTTGGAAACTGTTATCAATGACAGCACGGGCTGCAAAAGCTTCATATTTCAGACACAGGACTGTACTTAAAAACCAGATTTCTTTAGCTTTTCACACATGAATCCTTACATCTGCTCATTCCCACTAGAACCTTTGAAATTTCTAATTTCCTTGCCTGCGGTGATACTCTCTAAATAGTTTCAGGGCTGGATTTTCCTTGGTCTTCCTGTCTTAGCTCAGGCGTCATCTCCTCACAGATGTTCTCCTTGAGTACGATCTTCCTAACACTTCTCAGTGGCTGAAATTATCTGCTTGTTATATTTACTCACCTTCCCCCCCTCCCCAGGGTATCATGTAAGCTCTATGGCAGCAGGAAATTTTTACTGAGAAAAATTTTAGAGCAGTTTTAGGTTCACAACAAAATTGAGGGGAAGGAACAAAGACTTCCCATCCATCCTCTGTCCCCACACACTCAGAGTCCGTTTCAGGATGAACATCTCCACCAGAGTGGCACAGTTGTCAGAATTGCTGACCTGCATCGACAAAACAGAATCACCCAAAGCCCATCATTTACATTACAGTTTGCTGTTGGTGTTTTACACTCTCTGGGTCTGGATGAACATATAATGACATGTTCCCATCGTTATGGTAACATACAAAATATTTTCACTAGCCCTAAAAATCCTCTGTGCTCTGGCTCTCCACCACTCCCTTCCACAATCTCTGGCAACCACTGGTTGTTTAACCGACTCTACAGTTTTACCTTTGCTAGAATGTCATCTAGTTGGAATCACATAGTATGCAGACTTTTCAGATTGGCTTAATTCACTTAGAAATATGCATTTAAGGTTCCTCTATGTCTTTTCTTGCTTAGGAACTGATTTTTTTTTCTGAAGAATAGTCATGTGTCTTTAAGGTTCTTCCATAGTGGGGAACACGATTGCTGGATCTTTACAATATGTTTAGTTTTGTATGAAACTGCCAAACTGTCTTCCAAAGTGGCTGTACCACTTTGCATTCTCAAACAACAGTGAATGAGAGTTTCTGTCACTCCACCTCCTCACTAGCATTTGGTATAGTGCGTGTCTTGGAATTTTGCCATTTTATCAGGAATGCACTGGTATTCATGGTGTTTTAATTCAAAGTTGTCTGGTGAAATGTAATACTGGACATCTTTTCATATGCTTATATACCACCTATGTACACTCTTTGGTGAGAAGTCCTTTGCCCATTTTTAAAAAAATTTTTATTTTTTTTTATAAACATATAATGTATTTTTATCCCCAGGGGTACAGGTCTGTGAATCACCAGGTTTACACACTTCACAGCACTAACCATAGCACACACCCTCCCCAATGTCCATTACCCCACCCCCCTCTCCCGATTCCCCTCCCCCCAGCAACCCTCAGTTTGTTTTGTGCCCATTTTTTAAGTGAGTTGTTTGTTTTCTTTCTTTTTTAATTATTAACATATAATGTATTGTTTGTTTCAGGGGTACAGTTCTCACCACAACACATACCCTTATTGTTGAGTTTTCAGAGATTTTTTTATATTTTGGATAATAGTCCTTTATCAGATATGGTTTTTTTTGCAATTATCTTCTTCCTGTCTGTGACTTATTTTCTCATTCTCTTGGAAGTGTCTTTCACACAACAAAAGTTCTGAATTTTCGTGAAGTCCAATTTATCAATTACTTCATTCATGGACCTTGTGTTTACAATTAGATCTGATCCTAACTCACTCTCTCCTAAGTGGAATCCATTTATCTTTTATCTGTCACTTTAGAAACCTAATAATCTTTTTTTTAAAGTTTTTATTTCTCTTTTCGTTTTTTTCCAAGTTTCTTTTTAAAAGTTTTTATTTAAATTCTAGTTAGTAATTCTAGTAATATTACACACATACAGTGTAATATTACTTCCAGGTGCACAATATAGTGATTTAACGTTTCTCATACAACACCAGGTACATCATGTTACGTGAAATAAGACAGCCATAGGACAAATACTACACAAACCCACTTACGCGACGCACCTAAAATAGTCAACCTCATGGACGCACAGAACAGAATAACAGTTAACCAGAAACTGAGAGTAGGGAAAATGAGTTTTTCAAAGGGTGTAATGTTGTAGTTATGCAAGGTATACATTCTAAATGTACGTATCTGAAGCAGCCTTCGAAATTAGAGTTTTTTAACAACTTAACCTTTCTCTAACAAAGCAACTACGTGACTTCTTTACTCCCAGGTTCACAAAATCCACGGGTATAGTCCATTCGGGGATATATTCTTTAATCACAATTATTTAATGTTTACAGAGTTGTACACAACCGTAGAAATGGAGACACGCTTGTGGACGAACATTAAACATACTAAAGACCTTAATCACTTTATTTTATTTCTTTGTGAATTATATTCCTTAGTAATAGTAGAAGGTAAATCTGCACAAACAAGTAGGAAAATTGCTTACAAAACTTCCAGGATTTTCTTTCAGAAAAACATGTTTTATATGGTGTTCTGCCCCTCCCCAAGAGTGCTTTAAAGCCTTGAGGCATGAGAAGTGCTCCAAATAAGATGGAAAGATTTGTAATAAGGGGACTAGAGGAGATTTATAATTTTCTCAGCAAGCAGACCCTAAAACCTGAGACAGCTATATATGGTAGTATGACATGGTGGGAGGTGAGGGAGAGCAATTTTTTCTTAAGGGTGGAATTCAAGGCTGTTAACTAAAAAGTTTCTGCAGGATTTTTACAGTTTTATGGAGGTGAGTCACAGTTCAATTTAATGGGAAAGTGTATCTTCTAACACCAAATCAATTAAATCCATACTTAACAATCTTATCCTAAAGTTCTTCCAAAATTCTTGTGCAGCCCTTGCCACCCTACATACTGCCTAACTCTGCTCCTTATCCTTGGGTATAATATTTACTTCTAATAATTGCTTTCCTTATCATTGAAATGAGGCAACTAGGGGGATAAGGTTATCATGGAAAGCATATTAATCACCCTCCTAGGATTTAGAAGCATTTTAGTGCATATCAAGCCTTGAAAATGTCCTGGGATGCAATTATGCCATTATGTTCACATTTTGAGTTCTATCCCATTGCTTAATTATTTGTTGTTGTTGTTGTTGTTATTGTTGTTTAATGGCTTTCTCATATCATAGGTTGCCCACTTTGCATTGTAGTCCATATTTATAAAATGTAATGGAAGTAGAACAGAGAGTCACTAATTAACTTACAGGAAGATGTTAATTGATCTCAGTTATGTAACCTGTAATTTCTGCACATATTTACCTTGTGAACCTACCCAGTCAGATGTTCCCACAGCCCCTTGAATAACTGACACTTGAAACGATCAGTAATGCAACACGCTCAGGTTTATCTCTCTACAGCACAGCTCCACTGTTTGTTTCCCCACATTTATATCTTAAACCCCCGAGGAATAAGCACTAAGTTGATGGAAGAAAATTTTTCTGCACTTTCATAGCATAAAACGCTTTTAATTTTCTTCCTCATTTAAGAATCGATGAAATTTCGATTATTTTCCTGCTTTATTTTTTGCAGATAGAATGATAGTTCTCTAGATTGAAATTTTATTTACACTTTGATTCTTGTTGTTACTTAAGGAGTGTCTGTTCTCCATGCCTGTACGAAGATGAAAATGCTCCTGGACATTTGCGGTGTCTTCAAAGCCTACTTGGAATACAAGAGAAGAGCCTGACATGTGTTCATGAGAAGCTGCTTTGAGTTAACACATGGGATGGTATTCCTCAGAGGCAATATCTTGGGAAGTATTCAGGGAGACCACCTAGAGACATCCATACTAGTCCAAAGTGGTTGGGAAAGTGGGGGACTATGGGTATGAAACTAAAGAAATGAAAACCAAATATCAATTTCTTTTTTGTTTTAAGATTTTATTTATTTATTTGACAAAAAGAGAGAGCACAATCAGGAGGACTGGCAGAAAGAGGGAGAGAGAGAAGCAGGCTCCCAGCTGAGCAGAAAGCCCAACATGGGGCTTAGTCCCAGAACCCTGGGATCATGATCTAGGCCAAAGGCAGATGCTTCACCAACTGAGCCACCCAAGAACCCCCCATTGATTTCAAACAAACTAATCATATCCAACGAAGGATTAATAAATGGTGCTGGACCTCAACGAGGTCAAAATGACCTGGGTATCTCCTTCCTTCCACCTTTCTTTCCTTACTGTCCTTCTTTTTTGAAGACCACCAAATAGTATTATATATATTGTGATCAATTTAATATTTACGGAATGACATGCAGACCTAAGCACACATTGCACAATTAGCCCTCACTCAGAGATACCATCAATATTCTGACCTGTAAGCTCTCTATGATTGAGAAGCTAGGCAGGGCAATAATGACCCTTAGAACACCCTCATGATCGGCACTGGTGGATGCTAGTAGTCAGTTCATGGAAACACTTTATTTTAGGTTTGCAACTATTCTTGAGAGGATAGCTCTACTCTGAGGTGGGTTGGGAAGACTCAACATGGGAAGAAAGTAGATATGTAGAGTTCTGACAGAGATGCCTTGTATTGTGCTGGCAGAGTAAATACATTCATGCTCTGTCATAAGCATGAACTCACAGGATACATAAGCACTACTTTTTTAGAAAGATATATGCATGGATATGCTTTTGCATCAAAATCAAAAGAGTACTTGTAAATTATATTCCAAAAATAATTTTAGAAGTGCTGATAATCAGAGACCAGCATGTAGGCAGGTAAACATGGCCTTTTTTACAGTGTGGATATGGGTCTTTGAAATAAAGGAATTATATCGGGTGGTACTCATGGGAACTAGGGGCATGGAAATTTTAGAGGCATTGCTGACAGCCTATTAATTACCAAAATTTTATAGCAGGACAGACAGAGAGGAGCTGGCCCCCTCTGAGAAAAATCCATAAACTTTCCTTCCCTGTAAGTATTAAGGCATGGCCAATAGTTTCTACAAATGTTGTTCTCTTTTCACAGGTGTTATAAATGGTATGTTTTCATTAGAAAGTATTTTTTTCAACCATAGTATAAATGGCTTTTGCACTAGGACTAGGTTTTATATTCCGTTCATTTATTTTCTCTCCTTTTCTAGGGGTTGTAAATTCTTTGGTTTTCTTGATTAAGTGCATTTTCTCTTTTTAAAAAACAAACCCCAAATCAATATTCACATGAATAAAAGCTGATTTATTAGAATAATGGATTTGAAACCAAAACAAATGGAATGCTGCTGCTGTAAAAGGGTTTTCCCTTAACAATCAAAATAAGAAAATTGAATTAATATTTAAACTTTCAATTCTTCAGCTAGTCTGAATATTAATTGCTTGAAGAGCTACAAATTTACTCTTTATAAACCTTACCCTATTGCTGAAAATCACATTGCCAACTACCATGTGTTTTTTCTTGTTAGAAAAAAAAAAAAGCTCTCCCTCTAGAGTCAAAGAAAACACATCAAGTAATTTCTAATTGGAAATCACCTATCATGATGAATATGAATGAGGGTTCACTGGAAAGCAGGTAGTGTTCAATAGGAAACCATTATACAACCCTACTGTTATGACCATCTCCTGCCTAGATGGGGCTTTAATTTTTTTTTTGGAGTTGTGACACACAGAAAATTCTGACAATTAAATGAACTGTAAGAGTATATTTAGGGAAAAAATAAGAAATGATGCCAAAATTACTGAAATCTAAATAGTGTGTCTAATGGAGTAAGCCTTGATTTAGGCATCAGTGCTCAGAAAAAGAAAAATACACACACACACACACACACACACACACACATTGTTGAGCCTTTCTTTAAAGAAGAACAATTAAGTTCTGATTTATCATCCAGAGATCTCTTTGCTAATTAATAAATTATTACTCTTTCATATATCTTGCTTCCATCAGCTGAGGAGGATAGTAAAATTATGATAATAAAAGCATTTTAGTAACCCAAAGCATAAGAATTACATTAGTCATAAATCACGAAGACAGTCAGCAAAACTTTAGTCAAGGTGAAGCACAGCTGTGTTGAGCTAACTGAAGAATACAATGGTAGAAATTTTATTTGGTACACTTAAATGGTTGGCAAAAATTATCATAGCTGTATAATATAAGCCAATTGTAACAGCCACGGGCACAATCTAGAACTACTTTACTCCTTAAACACCGGTTTTGTAGGTGGCCAATCAATGGTCTAGGACCTAGATATTCACTGAATCTTGTTTTGCTTAATCCGCCAGGTAGTTTTTTAAATAATAAGCTAAAATGAAGGAAATATTTTAAAATTCCAATTTTTTAAACTTTTCTTGATAAATTAGAAAGGCTACACCCAAATCTCCATGTGTGAGAAGATTCATAAAGGTTTCATCCTTTAGACAGCGCACTTACTTTTTGATTAACACAGTTTACATCTGTTTCTATTAGTTCCCAACACGAAGACCAGGTGTTGGTTGGCATGCATCATTTTTCTTGTGCTCATTTTTTAAATATGTGTAATGGAAGAGTATAGATTCTTTATTAGTTTCCAGTACAACAAATTGGGTGGCTTAACAGAGAAATGCATTGCCTTAAAATTCTGAAAGCTAGAAGTCCAAATTAAAGTATTGGAAGGGCTATGTTCTTCTAACACCTTTGGAAGAATCTTTCCTTGCTTCGTCTAGCTTCCAGGGTATGGCAATTTTTGGCATTCCTCAGTTTAACCTGCATAACTCCAGCCTCTGTTGTCATATAATGTTTTCCCTGTGTGACTCTATCCTCACATGGCCATTATCTCACAAGGACACTAGACATATCAGATTAGGGGCCCATCCTACTCCCATGTGATCTAATCTTAACTAATCATATCTGCAATTATCTTATTTTTTTTAAAGATTTTATTTATTTATTTGAACAGAGAGAGATCACAAGTAGGCAGAGAGGCAGGCAGAGAGAGAGGAGGAAGCAGGCTCCCTGCTGAGCAGAGAGCCCAATGTGGGGCTCGATCCCAGGACCCTGAGATCATGACCCGAGCCGAAGGCAAAGGCTTAACCCACTGAGCCACCCAGGCACCCCAGCAATTATCTTATTTTTAAAAAAGTCCTATTCTGAGGAAGTAGAGATGCAACTTGGGGGGTTCGGGGGGTAGGAAAAGAATAAATGAAACAAGATGGGCTAGGGAGGGAGCCATAGAGACTCTTAATGTCACAAAACAAACTGAGGGTTGCTGGGGGGAGAGGGGTCGAGAGAGGGAGGGTGGGGTTATGGACATTGGGGAAGGTATGTGCTATGGTGAGTGCTATGAAGTGTGTAAACCTGGCGATTCACAGACCTGTACCCCTGGGGCTAATAATACATTATATGTATATAGAAAATTTTTTAAAAAGTCATATCCTGAGGCATTTCAGTTTAGGACTTCAACATATATTTTTTTGGAGGGGGGACACACATTCAAGAGAATATCCTCTGGCCTCCCAAAATTCATGTCTTCTCCACATGCAAATATATTCACCAAATCCCAACAACCCCAAAAGTATTAACAAAAACCAACATCAGCTCTAAAATTATATCTAAATATCTAAATCAGATATGGGTGAGATGTACTGTATGCTCCTATGCTCCATTCTGAGGCGAAAATCCCATTCCATCTGTGAACATGTGAAACCAGAAAATAAATTGTTTCCTTATAATATACATTTCCATTCCAAAAGGGAGAATTTAGAAGGAAGAAGGGCAGGGGCGGGGTAGAGGAGAGATCACTGGTCTAAAGCAAGTTGGCAACACAGCAGGGTAAATTCTGTTAGGTTTTAAGGCTGGAGAATAATTATCTGTGGCTAGATTCTCTCCTCTCTGGGCCTGCAGGGTGGCCCTGCCCCTTGCCCTGGGCAGTAGCTCATCTCCAGGAACCTAGGAGGGCCTGTCAACCCAGACCTTTCTGTAGGTGACTTTACCTTGGGTTTTATTCTTTATTTTTATTCTTTATTTTTCCTGCATTTCATCTCTGTTTTTTCTTTCAGTCTAGGCTGGTAGTGTTTCTTCTGGTACAAAATTCTCAAAATTTTTTGTCAGCCTCCTGTGCAATTTATGGGAGTCCAAGCCATCTGACAAGAGGACTTCCACAGGTCTTTCCTAGATAACCACATCTCTATCGCTGGCTTCCACTGAGATGGTTGATTGGATCCCTAAATCACGTACCTAATCTCTTTAGGACACTGCCGCTCAGCCACATTCTGCACTGTTTCCAGAGCGCATTATCTGGAGAGATTGAGAGTTTCCCAAATTATCAAAGGCTGGCTTATTTTTGCTCAGCAGTTACTGCTTCAATTTGTCTCTTTCTTCTTGCATCTTACTATTTTGGGGCAAGAAAAATCCAGGCTGTGTCTTCAAAATTTTGCTTGGAAATTCTCTCAGCTAAACATCCAAATTCACTGCCTATAGGTTTTCTGCCACTTTTAAAATAAGAATCACTCTCTTTCTCCAGTTTCTGAGAACACTTCTTCATTTCTATGGGTTCCTTCAGCAGAATTACCTTTAACATCTCTATTTCTACCAACAGTCTCTTCAAGGCAGTCTGGGCTTTTTTCTATCATGTTTCTAAAAATTATTCTAGTCTCTACCTATGGCCCACATCTAAGCCTCATCTACATTTTTACGCATTTCTTACAGCAGCATTCCTCTTGTTGGTACCGTAATATTTAGTACTTGGGGGATTTTTGCTGGTTTTTTTTTTGATATTTGTTTTTGTATACTGTAACAAAAATACCACATACTGGTTGTCTTAAAACAAAGAAATTTATTGTTGCACGGTTTTGGAGGCTAGAAGTCCAAAATCAAGGTATTGGATTAGGGGTCCACTCTACTCCAGTATGAGCATCTTAACTAATTATATCTTCAGTGATTCTATATCCAGATAAATGTACTCTAAGGTATGAGGTGCTGGGACATTCTTTAGGGTGAGGAGCACAACTCAACTGGTTAGTTTCTTACCCATATTTTTATCAAACGTGAGAAAATTAAAAAAAGGAAAAAGACTGAGAAGGCTGCTTGATTTTTCTAGAACCCTGACCACTTCTCACATACATATTTCTTGCTGGTACATCTAAAAATTTGGTACAGTGGTTTGCAAGACAGAATATAGATATGGATATAATTAATATATTAATATAATAATTAATATAATATAATCCAGAATATAGATGAATATAATTCTCCAGGCTTGCATATAAACACATTCAGTTATCTTCCATACACAATTAAATAATAATGCAAAGTTATATGCAATACACAAGATAAGATTTGCTAAGATGCTCCAAAGAATGCAATCCTTAGCTCAAAATCAGTTATGACTTTTGAACAATTTACGCTCTTCAGATAAAATAAGACTTTCTTCAAATTGGGTGTAAGAATATGAGCTAATTAGGAAAATAAATCAATGTACATCCATATATTAAAATGCCTTTTGAGATTCTTAGTGTTGTTTATTAAAAACTGAAGCTTCTTTGAGGTGCTGGGTGGCTCAGGAGATTAAGTGACTGACTCTTGATTTCGGCTCGGGTCCTGATCTCTGGGTCCTGAGATCTAGCCCCACTTTGGGCCCTATTACAGACTCTTAATCCTTCATTTTAGATTTGGAGACCACTGAGTGTGGGGAGTCTGCTTGAGATTCTTCCTTTCCCTCTGTCCCTACCCCCACTCATTTGCTCTCTCCACAATAAAGAGATCTTTAAAAAAAAAAACCCAAAACTTGACATTTCTTTTTACAATTAACATAAAGTATCTAAATTACCAAAGCACAAATATCCAAATAACTATTTAATAGATATGGAGATGTTTTGTACATGAAACGCAGCATGATATGAATAGAACTTGCTTTTAAATTTAATATATATTAAAAATTGAGGATAACTATTTGCCACCATGGTATCAGGGACAGTAAAAACAGTAAATTCTGTTCTATAAACAATTTAACTTGTGCAAGTTTAATCTTCTTTAAATATAATTATGATGAGTTTTCTCAGAATCATTTAATTTTCTCCCCAGTCTTCTTTCTCGTGCTGTGATTATTATTACTATATTACAAAAGTTGTGTTAGTTTTCCTCATGATCAAACAGAATGATGGTCAATAAATGTCCAGAATGATTCCTTTTGAGTCCCTTGTTATTATACCTTGCACAGTCCCAGAGTAGAAATAAAATGGGTACAGGGAAATATTTAAGTTGGGGGAAATTTAAAGACCAATATAGTTTCTGAACATGATGCTTTGGTTTACAAGTTTTTCCTGATACACACACGGCTTTCAATGCTTTGATCATCACAAACTAAGTTGTTGTTTCTCTGTTTGTTTGTTTTTTTTTTTAATCATAATGAACTTCTGGGAAGTCCTCATTTATCCACAATGAAAATGGGTTCATTTTTCACAACCCCAAAGGGATCATTATATGCAATATTATAATATCCAATGCCAGCACTAACCGCCAAAGAGACCCAAGTAATAAATAATTTAATATAAATTGTACTGTTGTTTTTTTGTTGCTTCCCCCCCCCCCATCTTCCCAGGAGGTCCCTATTACAGACTCTTAATCCTTCATTCTAGATTTGGAGACCAGCCTTCAGGGCCCCATTTCATACACCAGCCTCAGGTTGCTGCGCTCCACAGTCCTCCATACTTAACCTCCTCCAGCGATCCTGCCACAATCTGTTATTCGTAGGAACATCTTTCATTGATCCTAAAAGCACATCTGCTCTCTGAATAGCTTCATCAGATTTAAATGCTAACATCATGTCCTACTGAAATATCAGAAACCTCCTCCATTTCCGTTGTATAAGCTGCCTGTTTCTCTAATGAAACCTATTTATGAAGTGCTGCCTGATATACTAAGACAGACTATTTTAGAGGAAAAATCAGACACATATCCAGGTTTTGAAACTTAGAAAATTTGATGCATCCTCTGTAAGAAAATGAAAGCATAATTACAACTGTTAAATTAACCTCAAAATGACTATCTAAATCATAACAAATAATAAACTGCAGACAATTACAAGTATTGCAGATCATAAAATCCAGAAAAATATATATTTTTACCAAATAACTGTCTTATCACCTCTATAATACTTCTTTCTTACATTTTGATTATTTCTCATTGCCTTCTCAAACAAAAACAATCTTGCAATATCACTGTCAATGTAGAAATAAAAAATATAATCTAGCCTTTCTTCTAGCATGGTCAATAAAGACTTTTATTAGTTATTATTCAGAATAGTTTATTTTGGTCTCAAACTTGTTTTTGGAAATGTCATATAAATTCTAGGGTTATTTCCAAATTTGCCAAAATTTCTTTTGAGCTTTTTTCATGTGTGAACTTCAGGATTTCAGGACTTTTTTTTTTTTTTTTGCTTTCTTATACAGTATCTAGTCTTAAATAGTTTTTGCAGTAACCACTATTTATTGATTACATCCTTTACTTTTTTTTGGTGTATCCTTATAATTTTTAATATTTTGTGTTACTCAGCTAGAAATTAATATGAGTCTGTCAAGATATAATTGAGCAAGTAATTTCAGGCTGAAGCAAAATATGATAAAGGCAAAGTCAAGCAGAGATAGAGAGCAAGGTACAGTATGTGTATGGATGGGATGTACATGGGCAAGTGGTGTGGAAAACATATGGAGAGCCAGATAAGGAGATGGGTCATAATGCCAAATTCAGGAAGTGACTTAGGGATCAACCACAGAATGGTCTAAAATAAAACCTGAGGCAGGTGATATTATATATTGTTAAAATAATTAGCATTTATATCAGACAAATTAAAATTTAATCTTAGTGCTGTCTTGTTAGCTTATGAAAACTTGTTAGTTATGACTGAAGTATCCACAGAAGTACCTACAATCTCTCCCTCTGTCTCCCTCTCTCTCACACACATACATACACCCCAAACTGAATTTGTATCCCCAATTTAACTTCCCTTTAGTTGGGTTCCCAAAATGACCCTAGTTATTCAAAGGAATGTGTCAAAACAAAAATTGCACCAGGAAAAGTTAAACAGGAAAGGAAGATTTTATTCAATGCTATTGCAAGAAATGAGAAATACCAAAATGCAATCTGAACTCAAGGCTATTGAAACAAAAGGTGGAGGAGATTTTAAGAGCTGAGATGGGAAGGATCGTAGGTCATCTGTGCTTGGTAAATGACCTTATGCAAAGACAAAAGGAGTTTTTTTTCATATCTTCATGACAGGAGGTAGTTTTACAACTTAGAGCAAGATGCCCATCAAAATTAGGCTTCTACCTACAAAATTAGGCTGCAATTCTACAAAGACCAGGAGATAGGTGTACTCTCTTCCTTGATGATCTCATTCTGTAGAGAGATGGATCCCATGTCCTTGAGAAAAACATTCAGGGGTTGTAAAACTGGCAAGAGGCTTTCAAAGAGATTCACTTCTTTAAAAAAAAAGGGCAGAGAAAAAAGTTACAATTACAAATGTTATAAAGAAAAGCACTAGGAACAGGGAGTTCAGTGCCTAGAGTCAGGAAGAAGCTGACTGTTTAGTCAAGCTAAGGGGAACTTTGAGGCCATCATGGTCACACCCAACATAAACAGAATTGGGATAGAAGAGTCTGAGCTAAATGAACAGTGGATTGAACCATAGTTAAAATATTTTGATGGAGGGGCACCTGGGTGGCTCAGTGGGTTAAAGCCTCTGACTTTGGCTCAGGTCATGATCTCAGGGTCCTGGGATCGAGTCCCACATCGGGCTCTCTGCTCAGCAGGGAGCCTGCTTCCAACTCTCTCTCTCTCTCTCTGCCTACTTGTGATCTCTGTCAAATAAATAAATAAAATCTTAAAAAAAATATTTTGATGGAAGCATTACTATGAGAACACATTGCTAGGGCCACCCCAGTGCCTTTGAAGTGACCTGTGTAAATGACATTCAAGTTTCTTTCACACCCAATATATCTACCTCTGTGAAAGTACATGGGGCAGAGTTAGGCAGAACCAGGTTCAGATGGCAGCTGTCATTTCTAAAATATCCTCTTGAACAAATGGCTTGCTCTTTCTCTATCCATCATTCTTTACACTACGTCAATGGCAATTTATGAAAATTTGGCTTCCTAAATTGTTCTTAATTCTTCTCTTCCGTATTTGCAGCCACAATGCTGGTTCAGATCATCATGATCTTTCATTTACAACAATGCTGACACCACTGAGTCACTGTGCTGCTGCTGCCCACACATGATCCCCTCACTACAACCACAGTGATCTTTCAAAGATTTAAACAAAGTCTGGCACTCACCTGTTTACAACCTCAAAGATATTCCCATTTCACTTATAAATAAATCCACACTCTCTCCCATAACCTACGATGGCCTAAATGACTTATCTCCTTTATTTAGTATATTCGAGAAATTCTGACCTGCTTTCACACTTGGAGCATGCTAAATATTGTCTTGTCTGAGCATTGACAAATTGATTCCACTGTAAAAACAGCATTTTCTTCATTTTCAGTCATTATCAATAAGATGGAGAGAAACATTTAAACTTAATTTCATAATTAGTGAGGTTAAATAACTTGATTATCTTGGATTCTTTTTCACATGCATTTTTCACCTTCATTTTTTTGTTTGTTTTTCTACTGTGCCCAGTGATTTCCAAAGGCTCTTGTATAAGTTTATGTAATATTTTTTACATCTATTTCAAATGTATTTCCCAAGTTTTTATTTTGTTTTTATTCATTATTTAAAATATTTCCCCATATTCTAAAAGTTCTATGTTGTTAATTTCATCAGATTTTCTCATATAGTTTCTAGCACATTGTTTTTTTTTTTTAAGATTTTATTTATTTATCTGAGAGAGAGAGAGCATGAGAAGTGGGAGGGTCAGAGGGAGAAGCAGACTCCCTGCTGAGCAGGGAGCCTGATGCAGGACTTGATCCTGGGACTCCAGGATCATGACCTGCGCCGAAGGCAGTCGCTTAACCAACTGAGCCACCCAAGCGTCCCGAGCACATTGTTTTTTAACCATCACTGCATTTAGGTGGGTAGAAGTAATGAGAACTTAAGTTCTCTTACAGTTGTCCTATTTTTCTTAGAGAAATAACAAGGAAAGTCATAACCTGAAAGTTAGGTTGTCTTGAGGGGAAAGAATAAGGCTAGGAAAAGAGGAAAAGGAAACACTGGGTTTACTGAGCCACAGTAATGGATAATTTGACATTTAAGCATTTATGTAAAATATTTATTGTGCTCCCTCTGGATGCTAAGTGCTCCTCTAGGCTCTTGTGAAACAACAGCAAATAAAAGAGACTTCTGGTCTTAGGGAACTTAGGTTAGTAGTCATGAATTTCAAATGAGACGACTGTGATTTTCACCAGCCATGTTCTGTTGGGACTTTCATTCACAAAGTAGAGGGAAGAGGAAGGTAATTAGAGTTGAGGTTTTGCAGATATTGACTGAGATGAGAGAAAGGTAAGGAAATTGAGATTGGACAGAAAAAAAAAAGATTTAAATCATGAACCACGGAGTTTTAGCTAGTAAGGAACAAAGTGAAGACATGAGATTTGTGAAGAACAATAAAACTTGGCAGTATTAATGACAGGTAGATCTTGATGGAAGTCAAATAATTGCTTAAATCAGAACAGTAGAGGAACTAGGCTGGAATAAAGAAGTTGTTTGGAGAATAGGATTCTTGAATGTGAACTTACTATAGTAGCAATAATGGGTCAAGATAATGTGAATGACAGTGATTCTTGATTCTTTTGTAAACTATACAAATGAAAGCAGATCACAACACTCCAATGTGAGCCCTGAGCTTCTGTATTTTATAAGTGCTCCCAGATGATTACAATTCATAGCAAGAGCAGAAAACCTTTCCCGTGGGAATCAATGGCTGAAGTAGCACAGATGTTGAAAACATTTCCGGAACTGAGAGACTAGAGAAAGAATCATTTACACATGTACCAGGACTTTTAAAGCATCATGATTCACAACAGGACTAGTGTTGAAGAGAGTGATGGTGATCTAGCTCCAAAGAAGGGTAAGTGATCCCAAAGTGGATAGTAAATTTATAGCTGATGGCATGCGATTCAGAGCTGGGTGGTTTTGTTCTGTTTTCAAGAGAGGAGATATGGAGAATGGCTTTGAGGCATCATGAGGAATGAAAAGGTCTCTTACACAGAGGTGTGAGGGATGTGAGAGATAAAAAGCATTAACAAAAACACTTGACATAAGGAGGCTGCAGGAAAAAAAACAAAAAACAAAAAAACAAAAAAACGATGTCTATGTTTAAGAACCCTGATCCTGAGATCATGACCTGAGTCAAAATCAAGAGTCAGACACATTTAACCAACTGAGCCACCCAGGCACTCCTGTTTTATTTTAAAATAATGCACTTTCTCCCAAAAGCTCTGATGGTTACATTAAAGCTTAAAAAGCAATTAATTTAAATATAAAGGTGATTATTATGGTCACTACAAACAAATTACATGGAGATTTAGGTAGCCATTGCCCTAAAATTATATTTTTAAACTTTTCCCCTGAACCAAAACCTCTCAGGCAAGGAATCCAATGGTCTTTGTGCTTGTCTCCAGCCTTGATAGAGACTTTAGTCTCCCCATTGTCAACAAAGATATTCTTTCTCTCCTTTGTGAGGAGTGCAGCCTTTGTTCTCGGCATTAAGTGATAAATATAATATATTCAGCTCTCCTCTATACTACACATGACCCTGCATAGCCATGAGAAATGCTACCTTTAGAGTCTCGAAGACCTGGATTTAAATCCTACCTCTCTTACTACTTCTTAGAATATGACCATGCACAAAGACTATGATCTCTAGTTTCTTTGTTTATAAAAGTGGGTTACTATGGTCCTTACCAAATGTGGGGGTTATGTAAAGGAGAGAAGCCATGTGGTATGTATTATCTATTTATTAAAACTGCTACTTTTCTCCTCTCTGTCCACAACACTCTTGTAATGTAGATGTTATTATCATCACTTTATCAACAAAGAAACGGAGGAACACAGCTAACGCATGGCAGGAGCAGTCTGGATCACATGTATCTGGTTCCTCACACTGCAGCTGACTTCTTTTCAGTTGGCACAGGTGGCAGATCACCCTCTCTCTCAAGACTGACTCATGAGAACAGAGAGGGAGACGGCTCGTTAGCCTAGAACTTCTTCAAGAAGAACCCCTCCAAAGGGAAACTAGAATTAGCACAGGGAAGGAAGGCTTTGTCTTACTGTGTCAGGACTTGGCAACAACCTAATACCCCTTTGATCCTGGTTGCTCAGAAAACCCGAGAGGGCATAGGATCACAGATTCAAATTAATACCCAGGATATTTGCATATATATATTTATTTACATATTATTACATAGTTTCTGAAGGGGGTATTTATCACCTAAATTCTAAACTCTAACAATTATACTGATGCAGTTACTAATAAAAATAAATAACATGGATTGACTTGCTAAACTCAAGGTTCAGGGATTTAGCAATATGGGGACTTACAAAGCGGGATAGCTTTTATGTTACATTTATGGAGAGGGGCTTCGGTAGCAGCTGTTCTTTAGAAATCTATCTGGGAGGACAGACCAAAAACATGGAACAATTTTCTTTGATGCTAAACCTAGTTACACCTTTAATACCTTCAATAAAATTATTGTTAAGTAAAATGGATTAAGGTTAAACAGATTGCCTGTGTTATACCTCCCCTTCTAAGCAACATTCAAACTCCTTCTTTTTCTTGGGTATGAATATGCAGAACCTGCATTCATTAATTTTTAAAACTAGTTCTAAAAGAATAAATAAAATTAAAAAGAAAACAATGGTCTCTGGCAATAAATTTGACAGCTTCCCAAAAAGAGAAACATCTTTTCTCCGTATACGATCCAGGTATCATAATAAGAAAGTGAGTATGGTATAATCATTAGTTGCAGCACTGCCAGTTGGGTCTCTCTTTGTTCTATATCCATCACTCTTATTAAAGAAGAAAGTAAACAAAAACAAACAATGCCAGGTTAGAGAATGGTACCTGCATGGTATTGTAAAGAAAGAGGTCAGTGAAAGACACATCCAGAGCATTTCTTATTACCCAAACAAAGTAAGACAGAAGGCATGGCCTACAAGGAGGACGCATTAAATGTAATCAAATTAGTCAGTAGGAGGGAATACCCTTCTGTCTTGGACATGGAACTGGGCACTGTATACCTGTTATATATTTTATTTATTTATTTTTTAAATATTTATTTATTTGACAGACAGAGATCACAAGGAAGCAGAGAGGCAGACAGAGAGAGAAGAGGAAGCAGGCTCCCTGCTAAGCAGAGAGCCCGATGCAGGGGTTGATCCCAGGACCCCGGGATCATGACCTGAGCCGAAGGCAGAGGCTTTAACCCACTGAGCCACCCAGGTGCCCCATCTGTTATACATTTCTGTTGTCCTTTTAACAAATAATGGAGATAATGAGATTCAGACAGGTGGAAAGTATGGAGGACAAAGGATACACAATGGCAGAGAAAGCATCCTAACCAGTCTTTCCCAACTCCACTGATCAAATTCTTTCTTCTATACCAAGCTGCAAATTCTCTGAAAATGGTAACTGATTACCATTCTTTATGCACTTTCTCCCAAAAGATCTGATGGTTACATTAAAGCTTAAAAAGCAATTCTTTAGCTGGAAGAACTTTTCATTCAAAAGCTGGAAAGCTTTCAGAGCAAAGGAGGATATAGAGTATATTTCCCATCGCAATGCATAAAGTACACATCACACCTTATGAAAAACGGGAAAAGAACCACTCTGAATACTGGCAGTTGTATGCCACTCTATCAAAAATAGATGTGAGGAAAACTTTTATCCTTGTTAATTTCACAGTCATTTTATTTATTTATTTACTTTTGTTTTAGGGATTCTTTTGATATTTTCAAATAAAGATATTTTCAAAATAAATTACATACTGGATTCATCACTTGCCAATACTTGTCACGTGATATACTTGAAAATGTGATTATACTCCTTTAGCAAACAGAAAATGGGATATGATTTTTCATAGTTAAGGTTTTATTAAAACTTTATCTTTTTATCCTAAAGGATATTGTCTTTAGGTATGCATGTGTGTGCCTCTGCATAGGTCAGCCATGGATTTCAGGGAAATGAGAAGTGAAATAATATTTAGGAAGGACAATCAGGAGTGTTCAACAAGGACTTGTTAGTACTTACAGAAAAGGAGATGGAAAGGGTTTGTGAATACTTGTTGATAAGAAAAAAACAACTGTCATTTTAACTCTATTAAGAGAGTCTCTTTTCCCCAAGCTGCTTTATGTCTTAAAATACATCCTCTATTAGATGAAAAATTGGGGGAGGTTATCAGTATTATTCCAAAAATAAAAACGTAGAAAGATGCAATCGCTAAAATTTATGATGTAAATAAAAAAATTATTGCATTTATAAGTACATTAGGCAAAGTGTCATGAGCTAAAAATATGCCTTCATGGGATTCTGCTATAAAGAAAGGAGATGAAACACATAAGTGCTCTCCAGTATAATTAAATTATTTTTGTTAGTGGTAGTAGTATCAATATTACTATTATATTCCAGGCAGTACAGCATGAGGGGTAATGCCACCAATGTTTATTTTTAATTAAAAGACAATGTAGAAAATTTTGCCCCAATTTATTGTGTCTCTTACATTTGTAAAAATCTCAAGTGTGGAACATGCTCTGTGGCACTTTATCCCTTGAATTGATCATGCTGTCTGGCAGCAGAAAATGTTTAATTATTCTCAAACTCGATCTCCTGTTTCTGCTAGACAGAACATTGTGCTCAGAGCTGGGTAAGAAGTCAGACATGGAAACAATCTATATGCATTAGCTCTTCTTAATCTATTGTGTAATTTAACTCTTGCAGCTTCTCTCTTACCATACTATTGACTTTCTTAAGGGGCTGGCGAAGGCAGAGCCTGAGTTACTTTTCTTTACAGTCTCGACTTAACTATTTTCAAATGTAGCAGGGCAGAACAGCATGAATTCACAGCTTCAGGATACCCAAATGCTTTATTTCACAAACAACAGTATTTAGATATGTGATCTAGATATTTGAAGAGGTTAGATAAAACAAACAAAAAAGAAACCACCAGATTTTAAAAAATAGTATTTTTGAAAATTGGGGACATAACTCAGCTTTAGGATCAATCAGAATCATTTTACTTCACTCATTACTTACAATTAAGTAAATACAATTAAGTCTTGAGAATGTCTCAGATGGGGGCACCTGGGTGGCTCAGTTGGTTAAGCGACTGCCTTCGGCTCAGGTCATGATCCTGGAGTCCTGGGACCGAGTCCCACATCAGGCTCCCTGCTTGGCAGGGAGTCTGCTTCTCCTGCTGACCTCTCTCCTCGCATGCTTTCGTGCTCTCTCTCTCTCTCAAATAAATAAATAAAATCTTAAAAAAAAAAAAAAGAATGTCTCAGATGGGGGCGCCTAGGTGGCTCAGTGGGTTAAGCAACTGCCTTTGGCTCAGGTCATGATCTTAGGGTCCTGGGATCGAGCCCCACATCCCATCAGGCTCTCTGCTCAGCCGGGAGCCTCCTTCCCCCTCTCTCTCTGCCTACTTGTGATCTCTCTCTCGGTCAAATAAATAAATAAAATCTTAAAAAAAAATCTCTCAGATGTAAGGTAGACCATTTTAATTAACATATAAGAAAATTAATTGTTGGGGTGCCTGAGTGGCTTAGTTGGTTAAGCGTCAGACTCTTGATTTCAGCTCAGGTCACAATCTCAGGCTCCTGAAATTGAGCCGGTTTGGGCTCTGTGCTCAGTGGGGAGTCTGCTTAAGAGTCTCCCTCTCCATTCACCCCTCCCCCTGCTTGCAGGAGTGCTCTCACTTACTGAAAAAAAATAGATATTAAAAAAAAGCTGTTAAGCTGAGTATACAATGAGCTACCAATTTAAAAGGCAGAAACATAACAAATTTATCTGCCTGCAGCTTGGGATTAGTGTTGTAACAGAAGAAAACACAGAAGATATATTAATTACTTAGCTATCTTTCATTTCTGACTATTCTGTCCAAAGAATACTCGTGTAGTAAAGGAGATAACAAGTGGCATTTGGTGGGGCTTGAGTGCTAAAGAATAGATGGTCTTTAGAAAAAGACATGTGGATTTAAATACTTTGGCTTGGGGGAAAATTATATTCTCTCAGCATTAATCTGATGGGGAGGTAAGATGCCTGGACTGATGGTAGTGAACGAAGAGGCCCACAGAGAATGAGAGCTAAAAAAGGAATACTTGAAATGAAGATGATCCTGATTAAACCAAAGTATACCCTCCAAAATACAAAATTTGGGATTCCCATTATTCTAAAAGAAAAAAGAATTCTGTAATGGATAATTTAAAATACTCTTCTCTTTTGAGAGGGTTGCAAATATGAAGGAAAGCCAACTTGGTTTTATCTGGAGGTGATCATAGAAAACTAACACTTAATTCCTTTGACTTCCCTCCTTGACAATATTTATTGGAAGCTTTCTACATGCAGGCAGGAGTAAGGATTAAGAATTCTCAAAAAAAGAAAAAAAATGATTCATGGGAAACACCACATTTGGGTTCAAGCAATCAATTGTATGCATAAATAGTTTTTCTCATCTTAGAGGTGGGAGGGAACTTTTTTTTAATTTAACAATTTATAGGGCCACTATTTTATTGAAAAAATTCAAAATTCTCTTCATTTTATAGATATTTGAGGTAGCTATTTAAAATTTAGCCTGAAGAACAGAAAGAAATCTTCAGAAGGAGCATGACAACTCTTCATACAGGTGGTGGTGGACTGTCATGTGGAAAAGAGATGAAAAGCAGGATCTAGGAACCAACAGGCAAAAAGGTTATTTGACTGATTTAGAATGAGAACAGTACCTAATCCTCTATTACAAAATCCATGCAGAAGCTAGAGACTACTTATGGATAATTTCTTGGTGACAGTATAATGGCCAAGTTTAAATGATATGTCATGTTATTCTTAAACCTAGAATTACAATATTCTGTTAAAGTTTTGTTGTCCGGTTATAGTCCCATGTTTAAGAAGTTCTTCGGAGTGAACACTGGCAATAAGGGGACTCTTTTAGAAGTCTTTTTATAGAAAATTAATTTAGATTTATATGATCTTGAAAAGATATAATGAAGAAACCATATAATTGTCTATGATTTTCAAAATGGTTTATCCTTAGAAGATTGGTTGTTCATATTTCATTTAGGACAATGGGTTCAAACAATATGAAGACAATTCTGCTACAACAGACAGACTAATAGATTCCTATTATTTTTAAGTGCTGGCTAGGCTTCAGACAGAGGCTGCAAAGCTTTCATCATAGGAGATCTTCTATGATAGTACAGTATCACTTTGGGAGGTTTTTGAGATTCATCCCATCATCTGTGTTTCAGATGGTATATAATATGATATCAGCATAGGTTCATCCACTCCTACAACTGTTCAAAATTTCCTCTTGTGTGTTATAGTAGTTTCAGTCTCCTACTGCTGTTGGAATAGCTTCTCCATTGGTAAGTAATACTTTGCACAATTTAATTTTATGATGCTGATTAGTGTTTTATTGGTTCTTTTTTGTTAAATAAATAGTTACTAACTTTTATCCTTTTGACATTAGTTATAAATGCTGGATTATTTCAAGAAATTAAATATCTATATATTCATTTTAAGTATTTTCTAATACAAATCCTATGCTACTTTCAGGTGCTATTATTAAATGTTATGAATAGTGTTCTCAAGAATATACAAGATAGGGGCACCTGAGTGGCTCAGTGGGTTAAAGCCTCTGCCTTCGGCTCAGGTCATGATCCCAGGATCCTGGGGTCGAGCCCCACATCAGGCTCTCTGCTCAGCAGGGAGCCCGCTTCCTCCTCTCTCTCTGCCTGCTTCTCTGCCTACTTGTGAACTCTGTCTGTCAAATAAATAAATAAAATCTTTAAAAAAAAGAATATAGAAGATAATCTATTCTTATTATCAAATATAAAAATATAACCAGAAACATTTCCCACTGATTAACACTATCTTTACTAAATCAAGCTGAAGTCATTTAGAACGAAGATTTTTTTGAAAACTGTAAAATAGATTTTGCAATTTCTTATTCTCTTAAATGCACTTTATTACAACATTCTTTCTGGCTTATTTTCATGAATTAGAAGCATGTTTTAATCCAATTGGAAGTATTTAGATCAGTTCAGGAGTGATATGGCAGCTTTATGATACAAACTTTTGTTTTGCTACTCAAGTGTCTTTAACACTTGACTGCAAACCCAATCCAGCCGATTTTGTCCTCTTTAAAATGATTTCTTGACCTCTAACAATTCCTGCTTACATCCTATTGGCAATGATGCATCACAGGCTACTGCTAGATGTTAGAAAAGGTGGGAGGTCAGGAAACTGATCCAGAAACATTGCTGCCCCACACCATAAATGGATTAATGTTAACAAGAAAGAAGAAAATGAACATCATAAATGCAAATAATTGTCCAGCGTAGAATTGAAGGGACTCAAAATTCCAAGGAAAACAAGAGTATGTGGGTTAGTATCTTGAGAGATAGGCTAGAAGAAAGGCACCCTTAGAGGAAAGCTGTCTCATATCTAATGCTTATAGCCATTGTGGTTAACGGCTCTCTAATTCATACATGCTTGAACAGTAGTTCAAATACTAATTGAACTATTACTATGATTCAAAAATTCTTCAGGAAAATTCCTTGAAGAATTTCACTGCTTTAGGTACTGTTCAGCTTCTAAAGGAAATAAATACATGACAAAAAAAGAATAATGACATAATACCTTTGCCCTTAACAAGTTCACCCTGAAACAAGTGACAGAAGAACATACAGCATAAGTGATGTAAGTACAAATAGAAATATCTATAATATTCTACTGGAATAAAAAATAAACAATTTGTTCTCACTAGAACAGGAAAAGCTCAAATAAATTAAGGTAATAATCAAAGAGTGTAAGAATTTTTAAAAGGGTCAAGGTTTTGCAGAATGTGGTTGGCAGAAGCCATTCATTTTTCTAACAGATGTATGTAGACATGGTTTTATAAACTTTTTAAAAGAAACTTCAAGAGGGTAATTTCAAAAAATAGATTATATGTTCAGTGTTCACTGATCCGTTAAATTGCATAGTCTCCCAGGTCCCATGACTTAGTTTGTCATAATTATAATTTGAAGATATTTCTGAAAAGGCATATAATATTACCATAGTCCTAAAAATGACAACCCCATAGAGAAGATTATAGCAGAAGGCTAGCAGATGATTCAAAGGTTCTGAACTTGGTTAATAGAATAAGTCAACTTTCATATTGAAAAACATATAACACTAAATGATATCAAATGGGTGTATGAACTCTCTAGCTTCTTCTTCACCTTTTAATAGTCTACCACTGCATGCCCTACATCCCAAATTGACATCCCTGAAATCAAACCCCATCATTAATTCATTTAACTATTAATACACACACAAAAAAAAAACAGGACAAAATTCTTCACAGCATCCTGCGACTGGATTCAACTTCAACGATTTAGAGACTTTGTCAGTTTTATTACTGAAAGAGTTTTTAGGTATTGTTATCTGCATAGTAAGTTAAACAGAAATTAGTGACCTACAATTATCATTTTTAAACTATCCTTACATCTGAATATCTACCTCAAAGACAAGAAGAAGACAGGGAAATCAAAGAAAGGAAAATTTTTGAAAGGGTTCAAAATAATATTAGCATAACTTTAATATTTTCCCAGTGTATTAACCTAGGTAACATAAAAGTCAAACATGTCATGATTTTTAACCAAATGTAATGGATTTTTTAAAAATAATACTCCTGGAGAACAACTATATAAGGAAGTAATAGCTATAGTGAGCAAAAAATAAAGTTATACTGGTTAAGTTTATTTTACCACATCCTTTGAAAGACTTGAGAAAAATAAAGCTAACCACCAACACAGATGAACTGATATAGAACAAAAACGTTTGATTAAAATAAGGAACTAAAATTTCTGAGAATGGTAAATACGTTTTCACTTTAATAATAATAAGTTATTAATAAATTGATTATTCAGAGCTTTAATGTGACAATTTTTACAACTGTGAGGCACATGAAAATAAAAATGGTGCAAATATTTTACATTGAGGAGAAATCCTATTTCCATCTTCCATCTTATACATTGCCATTTTCTTAGATACTTCTGAGAATAGTACAAGAATTAATAGGAACTATTCTTTTTTTTTTTTCGGATTTAACCTATTTATTTGACAGAGAGAAAGAAAGGGTGCACAAGCAGGGGGTGTAGCAGAGGGAGATGGAGAAGCCGGCTCTCTGCTGAGCAAGAAGCCTGATGCGGGACTTGATCTAGGACCCTAGGATCATGACCTGGGCCGAAGACAGACACCCAACCAACTGAGCCACCCAGGCGTCCCAGGGCATTTTTAAGCCCCCGTTTATGTCAAGAAATGGAGGAGAAACTTAACCAAAAAAGAAAATCCCACAAAGTTAAGTTTTCCAAATTTTATTTATTTATAATAAATGTTATAATGTAATATACATTATACTCTATCATAACTCAAATATTAAGCTAACTCTGAAATGCAGTTTTAAGTTAAGTTGAATTATTAGTTGATGAGCAATTAACAGATGTTTGTGAAGATTTCTTTTAATACCAACCTTCACCCATTTTATTTTTATTTGAGCAAATCAGTTACCTTGGGAATATTTAACAATTCTTATAGAGCTCTGGGAAATCTAACAGGCTCCTTCTCTCTGCTGCCGACCTTGCTCACTTAACCTCATCTCTATCTTCTTGAGCTTGAAAAACATTTTCAATTTTCCCTTTTCCATATAAGAAAAAATGACAGAGAGACACTTTAAAATAAAAGGCACAATTAAAAAAAAAAAGATTTTATTTTTCAGAACGAGAGAGCAAGCACAAGCTGGGGGAGTGGCAGGCAGAGCGAGAATCAGGTTTCCCACTGAGCAAGAAGCCCGATGGAGGACTTGATTCCAAGACCTGACCTGATCATGACCTGAGCCAAAGGCAGATGCCTAACTGACTGAGCAACCTAAATGTCCCTAAAAGGCATCATTTTAAAAAATTATTTTTGTACCAAAAGAAATGGAACAGATTATCTTGCCTTTCATGGAGCCATGGGCAGCTTCATAAATTATCCATAATTATGATTTAAAACAATGTGTTTGCATAAATCTGTCATTGGCTGTCTTAATGCCCTTTGAATTTTCACTGTGACTATTAAAATCATATTTTGAAAATATAACTTTAGGTGACCCAAATAATAATTTAAAAAATATTTCTTAAGAAGGCTAAATGAAAAAAAAAAAAAAAAAAAAAAAAAGAAGGCTAAATGACATCACAACATTAAGTTTTGAACCAAGCCTGCTAGGAAACAATCCTAGTGCTCCCAAATACAGATCTATCCTATTGAACAAGTGACTTGAGTTTTCTAAGTCTCAGTTTTTTAATCTGTAAAGTGGGATGAAATTTATCTTGCAAAGTTTTTGAAAGAATGAGATAATAAATGTAAATCATTATAATGGCGGACCCATTAAATATTAAAATGTTATTCATCTTCTCTTCTGGCAGCCAATATCTAAGTACTTGTTTGTTATGCATCATTTTGAATCAGTAATGGGAAATTAAATAAAAGCATATATATTGATTTCCACAAATCAAGTATATATCATCTTTTTCAAAAAGGAAAAAGCTAGCATCTTGATAGGAATACTCTAAAAGTCAGCAAATCTGAGACTCAGATGATGCTTTGTTGACTGTATAATTACACCTAGTCTACAACTGGGGTTCACTCTTAATTTTCTTAACTTGAAAGTTACCACAATTAATATAGCTCTCTAAAAATATTTTGTTAAAAAAATAAATCTGATGGAAAACAAAGTAGTAGAAAAACTAGGAATAAACTTGAAAGGAGACAAAAGACTGAGAGGAAAAAAATTAATCATAATTACCTTCTGCTTGCTTTTCCCTAAAAAAAAATCACTTAGATAAATGTGTGGGTTTTCTGCTATTTTAAATATTTGAAATTTTATTCTCTTTTGACATAAAACTATGGAACACTCTGATAATCTATACCATGTTGGAAAGTATAAGAGAAAAGAGCTTAAACCGTATTTAGAAAGCAGTACCAATAAACCTTATTACAAGCATTAAATGCACTTAAAAAGCTGGTATTAATTTATAACCTGCAATTGTCAAATGTATATAACTTAAATGTTAAAATTCCACATTTTAAATAGTCTTCTTAATTACAAACCCAGACTTCCTGTAGTCTACACAAACCAGATAAGCAGCTAGAATATTTAAGAGTTAGGGGATAAATGATATATACATATATTTATACTCATATATTATTATATGTATGTCATTTTCATTTAGGTACTGAGGATTAAATTTAAAAAAAAAACTTAAACCAGCACATTGATGATCATGAGTCTTATTTCTTTCATTCCACATTTCTTTGCCCTTTATTAATTTTTTTATTTTGAGTGTAAATTTTATCATTCTTGTAAAAAATAACTTTTTATTTAAGTTTTTATTTTAATTCCAGTTAGTTAACATTCACTGTTCTATTAGTTTCAGGCATACACTACAGTGATTCAGCACTTCTATACATTACCCACGGCGCTCATCGCAAAAAGTACACTCCTTAACCCCCCATCACCTATTTCACCATCCCCAACAGCCCTCCCCTCTGGTAATCATCGTGTTATTCTCTATAATTAAGAGTCAAAAAATTTTTTTGAAACTTCACCATCGGCACTATTATGCACATACATATGGATGACTACTGTTAATCAGGAATATATATTATAGTGTGAAAAATATACCTTATCTGAGTCCATATATATATTGAAATATTAATACTGTGTTGCTATTCTGACATTCAAATGAGTAACTTAAGTATCAGTATATTTTTAAATTTATCTATTTATATATCCATCTATCTAAAAACACACATTTATACACACATGCATATGTATATTTGCATATGTGTGTGTATAGACAGGGAGAGAGATGATAATTTCTATGGTAATTTCATGATAAGATGATAACATGATAATTGGCTCTAATAATAATTATTACCTAGAGTAGTAGATTGTATAAATGCTACAAAGGAGACAATGTTATCCTTGTCTAGAAGGTATTATAATTTAGATAGAAAGACAAAAAAATCATTCCTGTCAACAGATACTGAAGACATATGAGATTATAAACAATTTCTAAGTGAACTCAAGTGAAGGTAAACATTAAGTGTACTTAATTAGAAAAGACATTTTCAAGGCAATGAAAATGCCTTGAAAATGCCTTCCCTTCCCAAGGCAGGGAAGATCTAGGCTGTAGAGAATACATCTAGAAGTATGAAATAAATTTGAGAATAATAATACAGATGTGAGAAACTATATGAAAACACAAAATAATCTGAGTTTTTTAAAAGATTCTCAGGGTATCAACTTTTGGAGGTCAGAAAGGATACACTTAGAAAGGTGTATGTTGAGGATTTGGATGTTAAAACAAATTAAATTGATGTAAGTGTGGAACTGCTGAACAGCAGTCTAAGGTGCTTGGAATGAATCTCACTTACGAGTCACAGAAAATTATTTATTTGGAACCAGAGGTGACATTGGAAAACGTATGGGAAGACTGAAAGGGATATATACATATATATATATATATATATATATATATATATATACACACACATATATATATACATACATACATATACACATACATACATACACACACACACACACACACACACACACACACATCCTTCCTCTGATGCCTCCTTTTGCTGGTAGGCTTCATTATCATGCACTTCACTATCAAGAGAACTATGTCACCAATAAAACATATTTCCCAACACAGTACAGTAGGTTGAAAAACTGGGCACAATCTTTCAGTCCTCCTTATGTTTATATCCTTTAAATGTAGCTCAGAATCTCTTTCCATTAAGGAGTGGAATTTCTTTCTCCATTTCTTGAACAGAGATTGGCTGCATGACTTGGTTGGCCAATATAATGGATATAAGTGACAGCATGACAATTCTAAGCTCAGGAGCTCAGGAATCCAGTCACTTCTACTCTCTTGGAATCCTGCCCAGTTGTCATGTAAACAAGTTTCAGCTGGCCTGCTGAAATGTGAGAGACCATGGAGAGAAGAAACAATTTTCTAGCTGCAGTCATTCCACATTACCACTTCCAAGCTGACTTTACTGTTGAGGTCAGACATATAACTGAGCCAGTGAAATAAGAAATGCCCAAATAAGGCCAAGCCAACTGCCAAATCACAGAATCATGAGTTAAATAAATGGTCATTATTTTAAACCTTTAATATTTGAAGTGGTTTGTTATGCAGCAAAAGCCAACTGATACATAGTCAATATCCTCCTGGTGGGGGAAATTGATTACGTTAGCTTATCACGCAGGGAATCTCTATGCATTCTGAACCTATAGGTTTCATTGACACTCTACCCAACTATAAGATAAACTTCATCAAATTGTTTCGACAAGTCAGAGGTGTCCATCTCACTTCTTTAAATTGTAACTTAAAATGAATATGCATTGTAATCTCATTCTCTAGAAAGTTCTGGCTTTCTGTTCCTGCCATCTGAATGGCAGGTGGCTTTGCTGATTGCCCAGTCCACTTGTGGAATAATCACTACAAAAACTGACTTCCGGTTTTAAGTCATTTTACATGAGGATGCCACACAACTGTCTAAAATATCAAAGAGAAGAAAGGATTTCTACTGCACACAACATTTTGTACATTTTAGTTTGGCTTATCTAACTCCAAATTGAGAAGCTTTGTAGCATTTCACATAGTTGCCTTTCTGTGCAGACTCTGTGTATATGTGTGCATGTATGCATCAAAGAATGAATGGTAATATAAAGAAGAGTGACTTTCTTATGCTCCAATGTTAATTAATACCAAATGTCCCTTTTACAATGTACCTAATATACTTTAATTATTCTGTCTTGTGTCGTTGTGACAAAAGGGAACATGCAATTATTAAAGGGGAAAAAGTACACATTGTACCAATAATTGTCCTCACTATGAAATACTATTGCTTTTCCCTTGTGAGTAACTTGAATTGTTGCCAAATAATCCTCTCTATGCCATTTAAGTAATGTGAATTATTCTTTCACAATAATTTACCTTTTTATTGAGTTTAACTGAAACATGTTTATTTCCATTTGCCTTCCTTCTACAGTTTTAAACAATGCAAAGCCAATAACAAAACAATACGTTTTTAGTGTTTTCCACTGGCATAAATTTTAAACATAATAAAATAAGTATTATTTTACTTAAGAAAGAAGGCTAGTAGCAATCATAATTACCTTTAAGTATTAAACTTTTCTTATTAAACATGGGGAAATCTATCCCCTGAGATTGATTTTCTTCTTCTATCAAATTAGGATAAGGATACCAACAAATATGGTAGATGAAAAGTAGTTGAAAGATTAATAGATAACATATATAATGTGATAAATAGATACAATATATAACGTGACCAGGTCACAAAATAATCTTTCTAATAGTGATCAGTTATTAGGAAACAGAAATAGAATCTGTTAAAATAAATTCAGATTTTCAGATATTTGAATTGTCTCTGTGTCTCTCACGCTCTTAAATTATCTTTCTCTGGCTTCTAAATTATTTACTCTACCAAGGAACACTCTCTCCTTCTAAATGAGACTGTATGATAAAGATTCGAAGGCCTCACTCAAATCAAATGCTGGTATATCAGAAAAAGAAAGTCACTAAATAAAACATAAGGGTACCTAGAAGGACAACTTCTACACAGAGAGACTTTGTGTTCTCTTCTCACAGGAGAATTTCCCCCAAAGCAATGATGAAAAGGGTAAGTGAAAGGAAGAAATGAAGCAGAGACCAATTTCAGCCCAGTGCTGAAGCTTCTGCAGCTCTGTTCCAAGCCTATTCTCCAGTATTCTGATGGTGAGGGATCAGCTCTGGTGGAGGCTTTTTGATTCTGATATTAACTCCTGTGTTGGCTTCAGAGGAAGTGCCTACCATAGTGAATCAGTTTATCATTGCTGTGGGAATTGTTCTTGTAGCTTGAGTGTGCATCTGGTTGCAGTCTTTAGCATTTCCATTAGTTTTGTAGTCACTTAATTCCCTGTATTCAATTTATTTCTTGTTAATATACTTAGAGAGCTTTCTATCTCTTGGATTCAACCCTAGTTAATACAGCTTCAAAATATTTTTGATAAGGCAACGAATTTGTCTAGTATAGCAGGATTTCAGAAGAAAATGACTGAGAGATTAGATTCAGATTGTAGGTATTCTTTAATGCCTTGGTAAGAAATTGGAATTCACGCTAAAACACATAACAAGCCACGACAGGGATCTTTTAGCAGAGAAGTAGCATGATTAATATGTATTTTACAAAAACAGTTCTGGAATCTGTACATGGAGTAAATGGAAGCGTGCTAGGCAAACAGTTTGCTCTGATGGAAAGAGTTTCTGATGGAAACAGTTGGAGCTAGCATTAATTACAGCATGGAATAATTGATAACTCTCTGAGATAATACTCCTTTCATAAACAGCAGGCATTAAAATGTTTTCAGTACTATTAGAAAAATAACCGAGAAGAACCACTTTATTATTTTTTCATATTATAGTCAACAGCTTTCATTTTGTAACACCTTCACTGTACCATTGTAAACAGGTTTCCCAGCTAACCCAGGGGCATTGTAGTATGTAAATGAATAGATATGGGGTGCATACATCAAATATCCTTTCTCTGACTGAAAGTTCCTAGCAAACACATCAGTTCATAAAGCTCAAATACACCAGTTATTTTAATTGAACTGATGGAGCATTGGCAGAATCAAAAACAACTTGAATATTTCCCAGTAACAAAGCCAAGTGCCCAACCTTGTATACCTACTCAGTACACATTAATTCTCTTAGTCTCCATTATATCTACAACACTGAAAACACCCTGATTTTCCAAGATAAAGCTAGGCATGTTCTGAGGCGAGAAGGTGCCCCTAAGTTTGGATACTTTGTCTATGAAACACCCAGCCAAGTGTATAACCACTGAAGGAACTGCTGTAGTTGCCTGGTGCAACTCTGAGGAGATAGTTATCCCCTGGTGCTCCAGGAAAAGTGAAGCACAAATTTAATTATGGGCCAGGGTGGGAGGAAAACTTTCTGAGGAACACAGTGCTCAAGATGAGTAGTGAAAAAAAATGGAGAGTGGAATGTATGGAAATAGTATGAAGAAAGGGAATATCCAGTATGGGGAAAGAAGAATGTAAGAATTTAAGTGAGGTTGAGTCTATAGTGTGGAGAAGAGGAAATGGCCTGCTGAGAAATCAGTATTTAATTGAGGGGCTTTAGAAAAACTTTAAAGGATTTTAAGTGAAAAATTAATAAATAACTTACAAAACACTCTGGTGTCTACATGTTATTTCCAGATGGAATTCCTCAGAAAGATAAGTTTAATTTTGCCTGAATAGGGTTGGCCTATAAAAAGGTTTTAAAAAAAAATCTTACCAACATTTGTGAAGTTGGATATATCACAACTATCAAGCTCAGACTTCTGGCTTTTTAAGTTTTTAAATCAAAAGATATGTAACCAGGAGTAATTCCTACTCAGGGATTGTAATAGGTTTAGAGATGAAGCCTTACTTGATACCCTATTTTGAGACAATGGAATCACTAGCCATGGCCCCCTTTACCCTGTGTTTGTACTTTCCACTGGAACATTTTACTTATCCATGGCCTCAGTATACCTGAGAGATATGAAATCTGATTTATGGAACTTCCTATATCCCCATTCCTAAAATATATAGCACCCCATAGAAATCTAAGAGATACCTTAAACAGCCCAGTATATTTGGCCACCATAAGATTTTCAGTACTTAATTATCCATACAAGTTAATAGGTTGTTTATTTCAGGTCTATTTTCCTTGGCAATTGCTCTGGTTAACAATAAGTGGGAGCAAATTGTGGATAAGAGAGATATAAGCATAGAAACCAAGCTTTATATTTGATTATGCTTTCATATTTATTACTTGAAAGAAAGTTTAAATTTGTTCCCTTTATAACCAAAGTGGAGGGAAAAAACTCTAATTTAAAAATTGCATACTCACAGAATGCTATTTTATTACATTTATCAGTTATAATAAAATGTGTCTACGTGTTTAATTTTGCCATCTCATATTTAAATACTGCATGAATATTTATTTTATCACTATAGTGGAAAAATTTTGCATTAAAATGATTACTTTCTTATTACAACACATAATAATTTTGCTAAATGAGTGTCTCTGTATGAAGGCACTTGATTGATTAGGCTTACATGGGTCCTTGATCACAGGAAAAGTCGGGAGGCTTTGGGAAGTTGGAGATGCCTAGCTGAGACATTTAGAATACTACAATTCTGACACTGTCGGGGTTTTGTGATTGCTTTCTGACTAACTAGAAGGTAAAGTCAAGGGAAAGGCAGCAAAGAAAAAGGACACAGCTGGGCATGATGCTCCTGCTGACTGCAAAATCAATTCCTGGCACCTGATGGAAGTGGGGAAGGATAAGGGATTCCCATATCTTAGAGATGTGCTGTGTCAGCCAGAAGCTCAAGCAAACACGGGGAAAATAAAAGTAAATGCTTCTCGATTTTGTAACTTTCAAGTTCCAATTTGCTATGTTTGCACCACTTGTTTACAAAGTCACTGAGTCAGGCCCACAGACTTAAGATTGTTTGCTCACCAAAATATTTTCATAAAATAAACCAAGTCTTTAGCCATTAAACAAACAAACGAAATAATACAGCATTTAGATAATGCCGCTGCTAAGTGTGCATGTGCAGTGTGTAGAGTTATGGTTTTCTGGTGGTAGCTCTATGTCATTTTGACCTAGGCTACCTCCCAGGAATATTTCTTTTTTTTTTAATTTTTTTAAAAAGATTTTATTTATTTATTTGTCAGAGAGAGAGAGCGAGAAAGAGAGCACAGTCAGACAGAGTGGCAGGCAGAGGCAGAGGGAGAAGCAGGCTCCCTGCCGAGCAAGGAACCCGATGTGGGACTCGATCCCAGGACGCTGGGATCATGACCTGAGCCGAAGGCAGCCGCATAACCAACTGAGCCACCCAGGCGTCCCTCCCAGGAATATTTCACTCATCACCTCTGATAGCCCTTACTTGAACATGCGTGTGCATGTGCACGTGCACACAAACACACACACTCCAGAAAGGAATATGTGAAAGCAATGATATCCAAATGAAAATTCCAGATTATTAACATATAAGCTAAACCCTCACCATGACATAGGGTTTGGCAAAGGCTGTAATAGAGTTCACAGTGTAACGGAAATCCTTACTGCCTGTTTCCCAAATGTTGGCTTTATTTTCTCTATCTGCCTCCTAACAGGAATCCAAGTAAAAGGGCAAGTGACATCATCAGATACGTACATAGAATCAGCGTCAATATGACCACACCACATGGACGTGGACGGTACACAAAGCAAGTGCAAAATAAAGAGGAATGGAAAAAAGCATAATAGCTTGAGCACAGTTTGATCTCACCTTTTAAACAGTGTAACTCTGTCAATGCCTTGGACTGAGGCAATTTGATCAGCAGCTTCTCTTTGCAGGAAGTGCTAGTAGGGAGGCGGGAGTAGGAAGCAGAAACACTATTCAGTGCCTCCCTTTTGCCCCTCTCCCCTCATACAGCATGTTCCTATTCATATTGTAAGTTCTGTTTATGTCTTCATTGATAAAATCAACTTCCTAGAACAATCACCATACAGAATATTTGTATACAGGTTTATAGATTTAAAATATATCCTCAGAGAGTCTACTGGTTCTAAAGAAAAAAAGAAAAAAAAGGCATTTCACATAAAGGCCATGGTGTAGAGATACAGAATTTTAGCATTTGCCATCGCATTTTGAGATGCAGTTCTGGACTTTGGGAATTTCAAATTATTCCTGTGATTCGCAAACAAAGCAAAGTTCAGTGAGGCAGTATTCTTCATTAAGAAACATTTAACTCAGTGATGGCCTGGGTCAACTGGAGAATGAAGAAAAGCAATTTAAAAGAGCACAGGATCTGTTTTAAGAATAATCACTTGTTCACCATATAAAATGAATAATTTAGATGGCCGTTAGCCACAATTATTATAGGTGGGCAAAGGCAAATAGAAAATTGTATAATTTCATGGACGTTAATTGCATTTTGGTTGAGGAAGAAAAATTCATGCACTTGCTGAACTGAACTATAATATTAAAATGAAACAATTATTTGGTTGCTTGTGAACTCATCAGAGTTTTAAATTGCATATTGATCTTTTTTCTAATTTGTAATGTATTATTATAAAAAATAGATAAATATACCAAGCATCAGCTTCAATAATTAACAAGTCATGGCCAGTACTGTTTTAGCTAAATGCCCATACACTTTCTGCACTCACCGAACCCAGATTACTTTAATAAATATTTGCACATTCTATCATTTAATCTGTAATTTTTATATTGATTCATTTAATGCTGTTATCATGTCAGTTCTGAGTTCTTCTCATTGTGTTTTCAAGTGACTGAAGCAAAGGAAATGAGCTACATTTACCAACATATCACGATTCTGGTTTTCTTTTATGAGCACAGTTTTGTGGCTGTTACAGTAGCTGATTGCTGAGATAAAGGTATTTTGGGTTCCCTTGTCCTTATAATAATTATTTCCATATATTACTTATGAAAGGGCTCAATACATGCTTGTTGAATGAGTTCAGAGAATCTATATTTTATGACCAATTACTCTTAATTCACGTAACTGTTACCTGTAAGCAGATACTCATGATACAGAACCTGTAACAGTACTTACCTCATGGCATCAGAATAAAATGGGAGAGTGAGTGCATATGGAACACTTAGCACAAGCCCTGGCCCATGATATACTATTAAAGATTTGAACTTAATATTTATGTTTTTGTTTATTATTGAAAGTGATTTTGTAATAGTAGTGACAGAGGACTCAAGATCTGCAAACCTCTCTGTAGCAGATTTGCCTTCCTGATGACTCATGGAAAGAGAACTCTTCAAAATCTTAAAAACACTTTGGAGCCTGGATATATTTCTTCTGTACTCAACATGTATCAAAAACAACCTCTTATCAATTAAACTTAAACCACAGTGACAGAACCATAGTTTTGTGTTCTCAGTGCAGGAACTCCAAATATTCTGGATATCTACAATGCAGATATTCTGAGAGTGATGATCAATAGGTATGGCTCTCCTTCCCGACTGTTTGCCTAAAATTGCACTAATTACCTTGGTAGTATGTTCTTGCTCTCTAGAGTTCTAATCTCTACATATAAGAGTGTCACGTTAGAGAAAAATGGGATAGGGAAGTGGGAGTGTGAATATAATTCATTACTAAGAGAGTGCATCAGTAAATGAAGAAGTATTATTAAGAGAAAATGGAAATAAAACTTTGATTAGATATTTCAGTGGCATAAGCCATTTTCTCCCCTGCAAGACCTTAGCAGTCTGGTTGGGTAATGGACTGTAACACACATGAAACCATTCCACAGCCATGTAACACCACCTACTGTAGTTCCAAAATATAAATGTTGCATGGCATTCCACAATTAAAACTTAACTAAATATATAGGGTCGCCTGGGTGGCTCAGTTGGTTAAGCGGCTGCCTTCGGCTCAGGTCATGATCCCAGCGTCCTGGGATTGAGTCCCACATCGGGTTCCTTGCTCGGCAGGGAGCCTGCTTCTCCCTCTGCCTCTGCCTGCCATTCTGTCTGACTGTGCTCGCACTCTCTCTCTCCCTCTCTCTCTGACAAATAAATAAATTTAAAAAAAAATTTAAAAACTTAACTAAATATATAGATACTATATGAGAATGGATCTGCAAAAAAATCAGTAATCTTTAACTAAAGTATAATCACATTTCATCCTCAGAGATTGTGATTATGTAACTCTGAGCTAGATCCGCAAGAATTCATGCTTTTAAAAAACTCTAGAGGCAATTTTGATATACACTCCTTGTAGGGCGACACTGAGAAAAAGACTATAATGTGAGCTGCATATGTACAATACAGAATGTAATATGTATGCAAAAATGATGTCCTGGATAGATAGGATTTCACTTTATGTTTCCATGCTTTCTCGAACTGGTCCTCCAAAATTACATAAGTGACTTGTACATATCAAGTAATCAACTGATATTTGGTTAATAAGCTTTTTGATTTTTATGAATTAACTTTTTATTTATTGAACCAATGAAAGTGAAGTTAAATTTTAATGGGCCCGCTGAGTAGAACATGGGTGAGAAAATTGATCAAATATGTTACTTACAGAAGATTAAAAAAAAAACCATGAAATGGGAGATCAATAGTAAGGCTCAGGTTTATTGCATGAGATATACTGAGTTTAGGTGAAATCTACAACATGGAGATTTGATGTACAGCCAGAAAAGATACATAAATGTTTTTCACGTATGCAAGTATATTATTTTAAGAGCTCTTTCTGGAAGTATTATTAAAAATAAATCTAAAATTAGCTTTTGCTAATGCATTTGAAACTCAAGATTTGTCCTATGATGAGTTTTATTAATCATTTTAGAAGATTCTAACATATGTCAGAGTGAAAAATTAATGTCTTAACCAATTCTATAAAAGTAGTTTCATATTAACAGATTTTCTCCCAGTATATAATTCAGATATATCCTGTTTTTTTCCTTTTTAATCAAATTATTGCAATAAATTTCAATATAGTATCTAAATGCATGACTTGCCACATATAACCAGAATATACTTATCATACAATATTTTCTCCTGATACCCAATACACATAAAGTTTCTGAAACTAGAGCTAAATTGGATAGCTTACACTTTACAGCAGTATTAGGGCCTATGGCATCCTAGGTACCAAATTTTGGCATGCCCTAAGAATTCAACTTTCCATTCAAATGGAAACACCACAGAAAATCAGTCCTATAATTGTGGAAAATGTGCAAGTAACTGTTGTGGAGTTTCTGCTTACTACTATAATCTAAGATACCTCTTGGTCTAGGACTTCTTTCAAATATGGAGCTGGATGCAAGAATCAATTAAATATCGGGCAAATATTTGATCATATTGTGAACTATGTTAATAATTTAAATTGATTTCATTCCATTCTCTTGTTGAGTTGCCTGCATGCCTTTGTAAACTTGGGCATGGTGGAGGTTTGGGCTGACTTTTCTGAGGAATGTATGTAATGATCTTTATTTTCTGTGTAAGTAAACAGATGATAGCCAGTGGCAAGCCTGAACAGACTTCATAATTATAGTGGAGCCAATTTTGTGATTCCTTCTAACTAACAAATTAGTGAGGAAAACTCAATTTATGTTCAGAGTTCATCCATGTTCTTTCAGGTATCTATCTCTAATGCCTCAGGCAATAAACCAAATCACATTAAAATAAAAAATTTTTAAAAACCATTCCAGATATTGCTGTGTCCTGACATGCATTTTTGTTTCTAAAATGCTCCAGGTGTTCATATCCTCAGAATTGTGTAAGCCAATCTTTGATAGAAAGTTTCATTTTAGCGGGAAAATAGCACAGGATAGAAGTGGTAATTTTTTTCTACCCAAGTCTCAGTGAAAAGTAAAAATTCATTTATATGAAAATGAAGGTATCATCTATAAACTTTTTTTCCTAAGGGGTGTGTGTGTGTGTGTGTGTGTATACACACACACAAGATAGTAAGGAAATCATTTACTGATATTTTATGGATAATCATTGCACATATTTAAGTTAAACAGGCATTCATTAAACACCTGAAAAGGATGAAGCAGCTGACTCAGGACATTACACCTGCCCCCCAAAAAGATTAAATCCTAGTGAGAAGACAGAGAAACGTGTCAGCATTAAGGAGGGACTTAGCATACCTGGAAGGTTTCAGGATGATGACCTTTACTGATCAATAAGACCTATCTCAAGTATAAATATATAATACTTATATAAGTTTACTATTTCTAGATTGGAGGATCCATGAGGACAAAACAAAAACAAAAACAGAAACAGAACTGTTTTAACAGCTTTACCGGCATAATATTTAGCACACAGTAGGTACTCTGTTAAATAAGCAGCAAATCATATGAGTTCTGTCCAAGTTGTGATCAAAAGTGAAATTAGCTGAGCAAAAATGTTTGCAGGGAAGGCAAGGTTTAAGTGAAGGAAAGAGGGGGTGGGATATTTGTGACAAGGCTGTGCTAGACTGAGTGCAGATCACAAGTGAAGTTGTGAGGCAGGATGGGCATGGTGTGCTACAAGTGAGAGCATTCAGAGCAGGGCATTCCTGAACATGAGGCTGGGAAGCTCCAGGGAACCACACAGAAACACGATAGGCTATGGGTCCCTTTGCGAGGTGCTAAAATCCATGCCTGAAGGAATAAGATGGCATATCCATTTGTACTCATACTATCACAACCTTCTCAAATAAACCAAAGATCCTTAACTATTTTATCACTGATCAGACAACACTTTCACAAGGATCCAGGATAATCTCTAAACAAACAATGGATAGAACCCAACAACTGAAAGCTTTTTTCCCTGCCTCTTCAGGACAAGATGAAGCTTTACAAGTTTCTCACTATGGAAGTAATAACATCAAATCTGTGGTTTAGTTTATTTTTGTTATAGAAGTTTGACAAGAGATACTGAACGCAGATACTGATTGTAATAATTTGTATGAAATACAAATATTCTATATTAAGGAAAAATGCCATATTCAGCCTTATTTTGTAACTTGATTAATGTAGTCATTTGGCATTTTAGACTTATTTTTTTTCTTTTTAAGATTTTATTTATTTATTTGACAGACAGAGATTACAAGTAGGCAAGAGAGGCAGGCAGGGAGAGAGAGGAGGAAGCAGGCTCTCCGAGGAGCAGAGAGCCCGATGTGGGGCTCGATCCCAGGACGCTGGGATCATGATCTGAGCCGAAAGCAGAGGCTTTAACCCACTGAGCCACCCAGGCGCCCCTAGACTTAATTTTTTAACATTATATTTATGTGTTTACATTTCTTCTCATTTTTACTTTCTTCTAGTAGGGTTTGTAGTTTATTTTCACTCCACAAAAGTTTTTTTTTTTTTTTCTCTTTATACACTCAGTAGGATTTCCAGGCATTGGATGTCCTTTCTGGAAATTGGGTTAAATATTTTAATATCCAGGGTCTCCTACATATGGCTTATTCCTTCAAGTCTTCTGACATACTACTTTTACACTATACTTCATCTGTCCTAGATTAAAATCGAGTTTATTTTGGGATTAATCTATTGATTAGTATTGATTTATAAAGACAAATAAAATATATCTATTTTAACAAATTCCCTAGAATCATTTTCATTTTATATACCTGAGCTAATGAGATAAATTCATTAATATTACCACCATTTTCAATGTTTTTCTTTCATGAATATAAAGTTATCTGTCTATATTTTAAAGAAGGTTTGCTATGTATTTTAACTCTCAGATATGCTTAATTTTATTCCAATGCATTTATCTTTCAGATAGTTTTGATGAGAGGGAGGGCAACTGTCTATATGCATTGATTTTTTTCATAAAAATTTTAAAAATTAAAGTAAAAGAAAGATATTGTCATACAAAAATATATTGCATGGAAAACTAAAACCAAATACCCAAAGACTGTCCAACAACAAAGGATAGCAAAGCAGAGGTTAAAAAATTGATATCACAGTTTTCTTATATGTGTCACTTCACAAATATACCAAGACCATGTCAACTTAAGAAAACCTATGGTCAGACATCCAATAGTTTATACTTTATTTCCCCCTCTGACATCTGAGTGTGACTGATCTTTTTCATCCAGTCCCATGCACACAAAAGGTATATGTCTTTAGGTAAGATATCCAAAGCAGAGAGTTTCCATTTTTCTACTTAAAGGATTCCAAATATACATCCCTAATTAACTAGTATCATACCATTTATCGGAGAATTTTCCCCATAATCATGTTAATATTATCTACTTAAATGTAAGCATTTTTGATTCTTCCCTCCACAATATGTCCCTGAATATAGTAAGATTTAAGTAATCTGTTTCTTACCATACTTTCACCCACTAATTTTAGCATCATTGATAAATCTTGGCTGCAATATTGATTTCTCTTTAGGCATTTGCCTAATGGTAATTTTCTTTTTCCCCTGACCCTGCCACGTGCTACTTTAAGAGAAAGATGCTCTTCTCCTCTGTTTATTTAATTTTTAATTATTCATTTTTAAAAGAAAGATTATGAATATTTAAATTAGCCCACAGCCTATCCATAATTTGCATATCCATAATTTATCATAAACTATCCATAAATTAACATTATTATTCATTTTCCTGATCAAATTTGTCTCAGGTTTGGCTCCTATGTCATGTTGGGGCTTGTCTCTTTTTTTAAATGACTATATTTTTGACCACTTCATTAATTAGCATCATCAGCTGTTCTAGGCTCATCTTGTACTTTCCCTAACCTCACTCTGAAATGAAAGATTTTTCCAAGGAGTCTTGATATTTTCTTAATTGGCAAATAATACTTAGAAACCAAGGTTTAGACAGTATGTGTGCTCACTAGTGCTAAATACTAAGTCCTGTATACTAACATACATACATCTATGTATTATCTATCCATTTCTGTTTGTGTGTATACACTGATAGCTCTAATTTCAATCTATCAGTCACCACAGGGATCATTTTATCCTTCTTCCTTTCCTTATTTGTAATTCTCTACCGATACTCTAAAACCTGGTTCTCACTATGCACAATATATTCACTTACTGTAGTAATATACATAAAGAAACTTGTACACGCATGAAGGTTTTCATGATCACAAGTAAATTCCCCCATAAGAAATAAAGGTATTAACTAGAGTAAAATGTCTGTGTATATTTTGCTCAATCTTAAAACCTCAAAAGATACAAAGTACTGTTTTCCAAAATTATATAGGTTAGTTCTTTTCAACCCTCTTTACTATATTTTGTCATTCACTTGTAATACAATTAAGTTCCTCTGTTACTGTGTGTGTTCAATTCTGGATGGATCCTTTCCCTCATCCTTTTTGTTTTGTTTTGTTTTGTTTTTTAAAGATTTTATTTATTTATTTCACAGAGACAAAGGGATCACAAGTAGGCAGAGCAGCAGGCAGAGAGAATGGGGGAAGCAGGCTTCCCACCGAGCAGAGAGCCTGAAGGGGGGCTTGATCCCAGGACCCTGGGACCATGACCCCAGCTGAAAGCAGAGGCCCAACCCACTGAGCCACCCAGGTGCCCCTCCCTCATCCTTGCTGATTTTAATTATTTACACACGGAGGGTACGAGGATACAGGAAACATGAGTATGGTTCTAACACTAACTGGTAGGCAAGTAGGATATATCTAAGTTGCATATATAGTTTCTTTATTTTAATTTTTATTTATTTATTTTTTTAAGATTTTATTTATTTATTTGACAGACAGAAATCACAAGTAGGCAGAGAGGCAGGCAGAGAGAGAGGAGGAGGCAGGCTCCCTGCCGAGCAGAGAGCCCGATGCGGGGCTCGATCCCAGGACCCTGGGATCATGACCTGAGCCGAAGACAGAGGCTTTAACCCACTGAGCCACCCAGGCACCCCTAATTTTTATTTTTTAAAGATTTTATTTATTTACTTATTTATTTGACACATAGAGAAGATCACAAGTAGGCAGAGAGGCAGGCCAAGAGAGAGGGGAAGCAGGCTCCCTGCTGAGCAAAGAGTCCAATGTGAGGCTTGATCCCAGGACCCTGGGATCATGACGTGAGCCAAAGGCAGAGGTTTAACACACTGAGCCACCCAGGTGCCCCACATATATCGTTTCTTTAGGTAAGGTATATATAGCTTGTTTAATATTACCAAATTTCCCTCCAGAAGAGGTCTATCAAATTGCATTCCTACCAGCAATGTTTGAATATGCTTATTTCACTACAGCCTCATAAATGCCATAGTTTTGAATTTTTACCAATCTGATAGGTTACAGAGTTTGAGACTTTTCCTTTTAAGGATTACTTCTACAGCATTTTATGTGTGTTTGCGAATTTCCTGTTTTATGTCTTTTTTTTTTCCATTTTCCTTTTTTTGGTTTTTGTTCCTACACCTACCAGTTTTTAAGATTTTCTTATATATTAGGGGTATGAAGACTCTACTTAATATTCTAATTATTTTCTTCCATTTTTCCATTTCTGATTTTGTTTTTGGTATTATTTGCAATGCAGTTTACTTAATGTAGTAAGTTATATCAAGCTTTTATTGTCCTTGAATATTGAGTAAGAGATCAAAGCCCTTTACCTGCACCAGGTTAAAGAGAAACTCACCATGATTTTTGTACCTGCGTGGTTTAATGTTTTTACCTTAGATCCCTACTCCATTTGCAGTTTATCCTTTGTGTGGAATGAGATATGGGTCACATATAATTCATCGAAGAATAGGTTTATTGCTCCTGCGAGAATAGATTTCACCTATATGATATCCAAAAACTCCATATATTTTGGTCTATTTCTGGGATTTTTACTTAATTCTACTAACTTAGTACCTTTCTTTATATCACTACTTAATTTTCAATTGTAGAGACTTTGTAGCATGTTTTAATATCTCGTAGGTCTAGTGCCTCCTTGTAGTTTTTCTGAGTGATTTCCTATCTACTCTTTCATGTTTGTTTTCTTATATGAGGTTTAAAGTGAACTTGTTCAACCCCCATAAAAAATTGGTGTATTTTTGAGGATTAAGTTTAATTTACACATTAATATAGGGACCACTGATGTCTTTACAGTGTTGACTTATCCTACTTATGGGTCAGGAATGTCTTTCCATTTTCTCAGTCTATTTTTATGTCTATTGGGAGTATTTTAAAAACTCCTTCATAAATGTTTGAACATTTCTTCTTAAGTTTATCCTTACACATTTAATCATCTTCATTGCTATTGTTAATGGAGATTGCTTCAGTATAATGACATCTAACTTCTTACTAGTTTTGTGTATGAAAGCTACTGATTATTGTATTAGTTTGCTTTAAAGTACAGAAACTGAATGGCTTAACAAAATAAGTCAATTGTCTCAGAGTTCTGGAAACTAAAAGCCCAAGATCAAGGTGTCTTCAGATTTGGCTCCTTCTGAGACTGCTGAGGGAAAATTGTTATATGCCTCTCACCTATATTGAGAAATTTGTTATTTTTATGTTTAAAATTAGAGTGAGCATTATAGGATTTTTAATAAAGGTAGTAAAATAAGAATTGCTTTTTAGAGAATTGAAAAGAGGAATTCAAGTTTGTAGGCAGAGGGAACAGTTAGGAGATTACAGCCTCAAAGTGAAATAGTATGAGTATTTATAGGTAATATATCCTAGCAGTTCTTATAAAAAAAAAAAAAGAAAAGAAAGAAAGAAACCTTGTTTGCAGAATGAGTGGGAGAAGAAATCTGAAGTAAGCCTTGGATAAATAACCTGGGTGCTCTAAGAGTAATCAGGGCAGCTTACAAGGCGAATCAGTCTGGGGGTAAAAGGTAATGAGTTTAGTTTTGTCCATTAGTTCAATATTTAGTTGCGAAGAAGGATGCATATGGTTTCTCAAAGAGGTGGCATCAAAAAAAAGAAAATAGGGGCACCTGGGTGGCTCAGTGGGTTAAGCCTCTGCCTTTGGCTCAGGTCTTGATCTCAGAGTCTTGGGATCTAGCCCCGCATCGGGACTCTCTGCTCAGCGGGGAGCCTGCTTCCTCCCCTCTCTCTGCCTGCCTCTCTGCCTACTTGTGATCTCTGTTTGTCAAATAAATAAATAAAATATTTTAAAAAAAGAAGAAAAGAAAAGAAAAGAAAGCCGAGAAAAGAGGTCAGGGGAGCAGACACTGCTATTTAAGATTTAAGGAGTAAAGGGCTTCAGGAAATGACATGAAGGGAATAATGTGATTTCAAACTAAGTTCCACAGTAATGGCCAGCAGTAATGAACAAATGAAAGACAAAAAGTTCCATTGGACTTTATGATATATTACAAAATACCTAAGTTGAAATGGTGAAAAACCTGTACCACCGGGGATATAAAAGTTGAATGGTGACTACTGGGGACATCAGTTGAGAACATGGAGACACCGATTGCCTGTCTTTCAAAGAAACTTAGCCTTTGAGGAAGGGAAAGCACTAGTCAGAGAGACTTAAGTAGTAAGAAAGGAGTGATATTTTGTAACTACAAGAAAACTGAACAATTTAATCAAATGAGGAAAATGATCTAAGTTTAAGGTTTCATGTTGGTTGGTGATGATTGCAAAGGGTGTGTGTCATGCCCTTTGCAATTTACTACAGTGAAATTCTGCATGGAAGTGCACTGTAGTCAAAATAAGAGATGAATGGAATCTTCACTAAACAAAGGTATAACATTTTTGAAATAATGCAAATGAATAATTGCTATCAGTTGTGATTTTTCAATAAAACTTAATAGATTAATATAGAGTAAGATTAATACTTAGTCAAACCACTGACAGAATGAATTATACTCAGGTACAAAATATTTCAATTATGCTTTCAAAAGGAATGATTCCTAATAGTTTATTTTTAATTTAAATTAACTATGTGAAGCAAAACCTTTTGAAAGTGTGATTACTTACACATTCTGCTCCCACATCTTTAAGAATTTAGTTAAAAAAACAAACAAACAGAAGATTAAAGAAACAAGAGATAGAGACAGACAGACACACACACACATACACACACAGAAGGGGAAAGAGGCACAGGCTAAGGGCTAATGTCACCCTAAAAAGCAGCCACAGTAGAATACTGCAGAACTGGACATAAAATTTTTAAGAATAGCCTTGGTTGTTATGAACATGCTCTTTTTTGCATGTTTTTTCTCTCTCTATCCCTTCCACTCTGCTTCCTTCCCATCTCAACTTAAAAAAAAAAAAAAGTCATTCATTCTGAAAATACACTTATACTGGCCTGATGTTAGAAAAAGATCCCTTGTCATGTGCTTGTTGGCAATCTCTGTCCTCCTTGGAAAAATGTTTACTCAGATTCTCTATCCATTTTTTAGATTGTTTTTGGTGTTGAGTTGTGTATTTTATATATTTTGGGTATTAACCCTTTAATGTATATATCATTAGCAAACATCTCCCACTCAGTAGGTTGCCTTTTTGTTTTCTTAACACTTTTCTTCACTCTGCAAAAGGTTTTTATTTTGATGAAGTCCCAATAATGTTTTTCTGCTTTTGTTTCCCTTGCCTTAGGAGACAGAGCTAGAAAAATGTTGTTATGTCCAATGTCAGAGAAATGACTGCCCATGCTCTATTGTAGGATTTTTATGGTTTCAGGTCTCACATTTAGGTCCTTAATTAATTTTGAGTTTATTTTTGTGTATGATGAAGAAAGTGGTCCAGTTTCACTCTTTTGCATGTTGCCACCCAGCTTTCCCATTATTTATTGAAGACACTGTCTTTCCTCCATTATCTTTTCTTGCCTCCTTTGTCACAGATCAATTGACCATGTAAGTGCGGGTTTATTATTCACAGTTCTGGAGGCTGAAAGTTTGAGGTCAGAGCACCAGCATGGTCCAGTGAGGGCCCTCTTTCAGATTTCACACATCTTGTGTTCTCAGATGGCAGAGAGGGAAATGGAGAGCTCTTCCATCTCTTTTATAAGGGCAATAATCATATTCACGAGGGCAGAGCCACCTAATCCCCTCTCAAGGGCCCAACTTCCTTGGGGGTTAGGCGTCAACATATGAATTTTGCGGGTGTACAGTCAAACCTTGGCATAATTTATATTTTTCTTATTACTTATGTTGAGATAGATTCCATCAGATGTGATTACTTTAATGAGGGAGTAAATTATAAAGAATGTCATTATGTTGATTGGCCAATTAAGGACTTTGGATAATTTGGAGTATGAAGTATTTCAGACAAAAGCAATTATGATATAAAGTTCTCAACTTAACCTGGAAAAATAAAAGTTGAATGATGGGACATAAGAATATAATCAGAGAGGAGTCAAGATGGCGGAGAAGTAGCAGGCTGAGACCACGTCAGGTAGCAAGAGATCAGCTAGATAGCTTATCAAACCATTGCAAACACCTACAAATCCAACGGGAGATCGAAGAGAGGAAGAACAGCAATTCTAGAAACAGAAAATCGACCACTTTCTGAAAGGTAGGACCAGCGGAGAAGTGAATGCAAAGCGACGGGAGGATAGACCGCGGGGGAGGGGCCGGCTCTCGGCAAGCAGCGGAGCAGTGGGGCACTAAATAGGGACTTTTAAAAGTCTGCTCCACTGAGGGACATCGCTCCAGAGGCTAAACCGGGGTGAAGCCCACGTGGGGTCAGCGTGGCCCTAGGTCTGGCAGGGTCACAGAAGGATCGGGGGTGTCTGAGTGTCGCAGAGCTTGCAGGTCTCGGAGCAGGGAAGCTGGCTACAGAGACAGAGCTGAGGAGTGAGCTCTCAGCTCAGGGTTACCTTGAACCGGTCACAGGCTGGGTGAGCTCGGAGCACAGCCGGAGGGGAGGGAGATGGGAGTGATTGGGGATTTTCTCTGACGGCGCACTGAGGAGAGGGGCCCCGAGCTCTCATCTCCTCCTTCGGGCCGGAGATTGGGAGGTCGCTATTTTCATTCCCATCCTCCGGACTCTACGGAAAGCATTCAGGGAACAAAAGCTTCCAAAAACGAACCCGAGTGGATTACTTAGCCCAACCCCTGGTAAGGGCGGTGCAATTCCGCCTCGGGCAAAGACACTTGAGAATCACTACAATAGGCCCCTCCCCCAGAAGATCAACAAAAAATCCAACCAAGACCAAGTTCACTTACCAAGGAGAGCAGTAGAACTCCAGAGGAGGAGAAAGCAAAGCATCGAATTCATGGCTTTCTCCCCAAGATTCTTTAGTCTTGCAGTTAATTTAATTTTTTCTTGAATTTTATTTTTTTTCTTCTGCTATTTTTTTAACCTTTACCGTTTTCTTTTTTTTAACATTTTTAAACTAGTTTATCTTAACAATACCTTTCCAAAAAAATAATAATCTTTTTTGAAACTTCATTATTATAGCCATATTTTATCCTTCATAGTATTTAACTTTATTTTTTGTATACACATAAGGGTTTTTTTCTTCTAAATAATTTGGGGTACAACTTCCTCTAATAGATCAAAATATACCCTAAATCTAGCTCCAGGCTTGTTCCAGTCTCCAGCCTGAACAAATTCTGTCCACTTTCTTTTTCTTTATTCTCCCAACCAACTTACTTTATCAACTCCTTTTTTTTTTTTTTTTTTAGAGATTTTATTTATTTATTTGTCAGAGAGAGGGAGAACGCGAGAGAGCAAGCACAGGCAGACAGAGTGGCAGGCAGAGGCAGAGGGAGAAGCAGGCTCCCTGTCGAGCAAGGAGCCCGATGTGGGACTCGATCCCAGGACGCTGGGATCATGACCTGAGCCGAAGGCAGCCGCTTAACCAACTGAGCCACCCAGGTGTCCCTCCTTTTTTTAGAAATTAAAAAAAAATTTTTTTTTCATCTTTATAGGCATATTCCATCCCTTCATTGTGTTTATCCTCATATACGTTTTTCATTCTTTAAAATTTTGGGAGGTAGTCTCTTCTAAGAGACCAAAATACCCCACAATTAAGTGAGTGACCCTGTTCTAGTCACCAGTCTAATATATATATATATATATATATTTTTTTTTCTTTTTTACATTTTTTCTTTATTTGTTTTCTTTTTTTAATTTTTTTTTTCTGAACTTTTTATCCCCTTTCTCCCCCCCATGATTTGGGGTTTCTTCTGATTTGGTTAAAGTGCATTTTCCTGGGGTCCTTGCCACCCTTTTACTATTTTATTTGCTCCTTCATATACTCTTATCTGGAAAAAATGACAAGGCAGAAAAACTCACCACAAAAAAAAAGAACAAGAGGCAGTACTGAAGGCTAGGGACCTAATCAATATGGACACTGGTAATATGTCAGATCTAGAGTTCAGAATAATGATTTTCAAGGTTCTAGCCGGGCTCGAAAAAGGCATGGAAGATATTAGAGAAACCCTCTCTGGAGATATAAAAGCCCTTTCTGGATAAATAAAAGAAATAAAATCTAACCAAGTTGAAATTTAAAAAGCTATTAATGAGGTGCAATAAAAAATGGAGGCTTTTACTGCTAGGATAAATGAGGCAGAAGAAAGAATTAGTGATATGGAAGACTAAATGACAGAGAATAAAGAAGCTGAGCAAAAGAGAGACAAACAAATAAATACTGGATCATGAGGGGAGAATTCGAGAGATAAATGACAGCATAAGATGAAACAACATTAGAATAATTGGGATTCCAGAAGATTCCTGTCCAGAGACAGGGGAGCAGAAGGTATATTGGAGAGAATTATGTAGAGAATTTCCCTAATATGGCAAAGGGAACAAGCATCAAAATGCAGGAGGTGCAGAGAACCCCCCTCAAAATCAACAAGAATAGGTCCACACCACGTCACTTAATAGTAATATTTACAAGTCTTAGCGAAAAAGAGAAAGTCCTGAAAACAGCCCGGGAAAAGAAGTCTGTAACATACAATGGTAAAAATATTAGATTGGCAGCAGACTTATCCACAGAAACCTGGCATGCTAAAGAACTGGCATGTTATATTCAGAGCACTGAACGAGAAAAACATGCAGCCAAGAATACTATATCCAGCTAGGCTATCATTGAAAATAGAAGGAGAGATAAAAAGCATCCAGAACAAACAAAAACTGAAAGAATTTGCAAGCACCAAACCAGCTCTACAGGAAATATTGGAAGGGGTCCTCTAAGCAAAGAGAGAGCCTAAAAATAGTAGATCAGAAAGGAACAGAGACAATATACAGTAACAATCACCTTACAGGCAATACAATGGCACTAAATTCATATCTCTCAATAATTACCCTGAATGTTAATGGGCTAAATGCCCCAATCAAAAGACACAGGGTATCAGAATGGATAAAAAAAACAAAACCCATCTATATGCTGCCTATAAGAAACTCATTTTAAACCTGAAGACACCTCGAGATTTAAAGTGAGGGTGTGGAAAACCATTTACCACGCTAATGGACATCAGAAGAAAGCTGGGGTGGCAATCCTTATATCAAATCAATTAGATTTTAAGCCAAAGACTATAATAAGAGATGAGGAAGGACGCTATATCATACTCAAAGGGTCTTTCCAACAAGAAGATCTAATAATTTTAAATATCTATGCCCCTAACATGGGAGCAGCCAACTATATAAACCAATTAATAACAAAATCAAAGAAACACATCAACAATAATACAATAATAGTAGGGGACTTTAACACTCCCTTCACTGAAATGGACAGATCATCCAAGCAAAAGATGAACAAGGAAATAAAGGCCTTAAATGACACACTGGACCAGATGGACATCACAGATATATTCAAAACATTCCATCCCAAAGCAACAGAATACACATTCTTCTCTAGTGCCCATGGAACATTCTCCAGAATAGATCACATCCTGGGTCATAAATCAGGTCTCAACCAGTATCAGACAATTGGGATCATTCCCTGCATATTTTCAGACCACAATGCTCTGAAGCTAGAACTCAATCACAAGAGGAAATTTGGAAAGAACCCAAATACATGGAGACTAAACAGCATCCTTCTAAAGAATGAATGAGTCAACCATGAAATTAAAGAAGAATTAAAAAAAATTCATGGAAACAAATGATAATGAAAACACAACGGTTCAAAATCTGTGGGACACAGCAAAGGCAGTCCTGAGAGGAAACTATATAGTGGTACAAGCCTTTCTCAAGAAACAAGAAAGGTCTCAAATACACAACCTAACCCTACACCCAAAGAAGCTGGAGAAAGAACGACAGAGAAAGCCTAAACCCAGCAGGAGAAGAGAAATCATAAAGATCAGAGCAGAAATCAACAAAATAGAAACCAAAAAACAATAGAATAAATCAACGAAACTAGGAGCTGGTTCTTTGAAAGAATTAATAAGATTGATAGCCCCCTGGCCGGACTTATCAAAAAGAAAAGAGAAAGGACCCAAATAAATAAAATCATGAATGAAATAAAAGAAATCACAACCAACACCAAAGAAATACAAACAATTATAAGAACATATTATGAGCAACTCTACGCCAACAAATTTGACAATCTGGAAGAAATGGATGCATTCCTAGAGACATATAAACTAATACAACTGAACAGGAAGAAATAGAAAACCTGAACGGACGCATAACCAGTAAGGAGATTGAAACAGTCATCAAAAATCTCCAGACAAACAAAAGCCCAGGGCCATACGGCTTCCCAGGGGAATTCAACCAAACATTTAAAGAAAAATTAATTCCTATTCTCCTGAAACGGTTCCAAAAAATAGAAATGGAAGGAAAGCTTCCAAACTCATTTTATGAGGCCAGCATCACCTTGATCCCAAAACCAGGCAAGGATCCCATCAAAAAAGAGAATTACAGACCAATATCTTTGCTGAACACAGATGCTAAAATTCTCACCAAAATAGTAGCCAATAGGATTCAACAGTACATTAAAAGGATTATTCAACACGACCAAATGGGATTTATTCCAGGGCTGCAAGGTTGGTTCAACATCCGCAAAATAATCAATGTGATACAACACATTAATAAAAAAAAAAGAACAAGAACCATATGATACTCTCAATAGATGGTGAAAAAGCATTTGACAAAGTTCAGCATTCCTTCCTGATCAAAACTCTTCAAAGTGTAGGGATAGAGGGCACATACGTCAATATTATCAAAGCCATCTATGAAAAACCCACCGCAAATATCATTCTCAATGGAGAAAAACTGAAAGCTTTTCCGCTAAGGTCAGGAACACGGCAGGGATGTCCATTATCACCACTGCTATTCAACATAGTACTAGAAGTCCTAGCCTCAGCAATCAGACAACAAAAAGAAATTAAAGG
>PISX010012845.1:0-59116 GCA_004024625.1 Mellivora capensis
TCTATCCTCCTGTCGCTTTCGATTCACTTCTCTGCCGGTCCTACCTTCCAGAAAGTGGCCGATTTTCTGTTTCCAGAATTGCTGTTCTTCCTCTCTTCGATCTCCCGTTGGATTTGTAGGTGTTCGCAATGGTTTGAGAAGCTATCTAGCTGATCTCCTGCTACCTGATGTAGTCTCAGCTGCTACTTCTCCGCCATCTTGACTCCTCCCCCCTCAATGCAGTTTTAATTTGCATTTCCCTGCCCTCAAACTGTGGTTTTAATTTGCATTTCCCTAATAATGACCAGTGGTGAGCATCCTTTCATGTATCTCTTGGCCATCTGTGTATCTTCTTTAGAAAAGTGTATATTCAGGGCCTCTGCCCATTTTTAATTATTATTTGTTTTTTTGGTATTGAGCTGTGTAAGTTCTTTATATATTTTGGATATTAACCCTTTATTGGATATATCATTTGCAAATATCTTCTTCCATTTGGTAGGTTACCTTTTGGTTTCATTGATGGTTTCCTTATCTTTGCAAAAACCTTTCATTTTGGGTAGTCCCAATAGCTGAATTTTGCTTTTGTTTCTCTTACCTTAGGAGAGATATCCAGAAAAATATTATGATGGCCCATGTCAAAGAAATTATTGCCTGTGTTTTGTTCTAGGAATTTTATGATTTCAGTTCTCACATTTAGGTCCTTAATCCATTTTGAGTTTAGTATATATGAGAAAGTGGTTCAGTTTCATTCTTTTGCATGTAACTGTCCAGTTTTCCCAGCACCATTTGTTAGAGACTGTCTTTTCCCCATTATATATTCTTGCCTCTTTTATCATAGATTAATTGACCATGTAAGCATGTGTTTATTTTTGAGCTCTCTATTCTGTTCTGTTGATCTATGTCTCTACTTTTGTGCCAGTACCATACTGTTTTGCTTACTACAACTCTAAAGTATTTATTGAATTTTGGATTGTGTTACTTCCAGTTTTTATCTTTTGTCTCAAGAATGCTTTAGCTAGGGGCACCTGGGTGACTCAGTTAAGCATCCAACTCTTAATTTCGCCTCAGGTCATGATGAAGGGTTCATGGCTGTGGGATAGAGCCCCACACAGGGCTCTGTGCTTGGCATGGAGTCTGCTTGAGATTCTCTCTCTCTGTCTCTACCCCACCTCCCACTCATTCTCACTCACTTATGGGATCTCTCAAAATCTTTCAAAAAAAAAAAAAAAAGATTTCTCTGGCTGTTTAGGTTTTTTGTGGTTCCATACAAATTTTAGGATTATTCTAGTTCTGTGAAAAATGTTGTTGGCATTTTAATAGGGATACTGTTGAATCTGTAGATTGCTTTAGGTAGTTTGGGCATTTCAACACTATTAATTGTTATCCATGATCATGGAATATCTTTCCGTTTCTTTGTGTCATCTTCAATTTCTTCCATCAGTTTTATAGTTTTCAGAATACAAGTCATTCACTTCCATGGTTAGGATATTCACAGGTATTTTACTCTTTTTGACACAATTATAAATGAAATTATTTTCTTAATTTCTCTTTCTGTTACTTCGTTATTAGTGTATAGATATGCAACTGATTTCTGTGTATCAATTTTGTATCCTGCAACTTTACTGAATTCACTTATTATTCTAGTAGCTTTCTGATGGAATTAAGGTTTTCTATGTATAGTATCATGTTATCTGCAAATAGCAACAGTTTAACTTCCTCCTTCCCAATTTAGATGACATTTTTGTGTACTGAGGCTAGGACTTTTCAGTACTATGTTAAATAGAAGTGGTGAGAATGGACATCCTTGTCTTCTTCCTGACCTTAGAGGGAAAGCTCTGTTTTCACCATGGACTATGATGTTAGCTGTGGGGTTTTTCTCTATGACTTTTGTGATTTTGAGCTACAGCTATGCTTCCTCTAAACCCACTTTGTTGAGAATTTTTTTCATGTATGAATTGTGAATGCTGTTAAAAGCTTGTTCTGTATCCATTGAGATGATCATGATTTTTATTTGTCTTGTTGATATGGTGTATCACATTAATTTATTTGCAAATATTTAACCACCACTGTATCCCCAGAATAAACTCCACTTGATCATGGTGAATGACACTTTTACTGTAAAATTCTTCTGGCTATAAAAAGAATGCAGGATGCCTGGGTGGCTCAGTTGGTTAAGCAGCTGCCTTTGGCTCAGGTCATGATCCCAGCATCCTGGGATCGAGTCCCACATTGGGCTCCTTGCTCGGCAGGGAGCCTGCTTCTCCCTCTGCCTCTGCCTGCCACTCTGTCTGCCTGTGCTCACTCTTTCTCTCTCTCCCTCTCTCTCTGACAAATAAATAATTTTTTTAAAAAAAGAATGTAGTTAGCTAATATTTTGTTGAGTATTTTTGTATCTATATTCATCTAATACCTATAATGGCCTATAGTTTTTCCTTTTTTGTGGTGTCTTTTATCTGATTTTGGTATTAAGGTAATGCTGGCCTCATAGGATGTATTTGGAAGCTTTCACTCCTCTTCTATTTTTTAAATAATTTGCAGAAAATGCATATTAATTCTTTTTTAAATGTTTGGTAGAATTCAGTTGTGAATCTATGGTCCTGAACTTTTGTTTTTTGGGAGTTTTTGATTGCCAATTCAATTTGGTTACTATTGATTGCTCTGTTTAGATTTTCTACTTCTTGGTTCTTGTTTTGAAGATTATATGTTGCTAGGAATTTATCCATTTCTTCTAGGGTATCTAATTTGCTGACATATATTTCTTTGTGACATTCTGTTATAGTCCTTTGTATTTCTGTAGTGTCATTTGTTCCTTCTCTTTCTGATTTTGTGTCTTTTATTTTTTTTCTTGATGAAACTTGATAAAGACTTGCTTTATCAATTTTGTTTTCACAGAATCCACTCTTGACTTTATTGATCTTTTCTATTGTTCTTTTAGTTTCTATTTTATTTATTTCTGTTTTGATATTTTCTTCCTTCTACTAACTTTGGGCTTTGTTCTTCTTCTCATATTTTCTTTAGATATAAAGTTAGATTTTTTTTATTTGAGGTTGTCCATGTTTCTTGAGGTAAGCTTGTATCGCTATAAACTTCCATCTTAGAACTACTTTTGCTACCTCCCAAACCTTTGAGACCCTTGTGTTTTCATTTTAATTTGTCTCCATTATTTATTTCCTCTTTGATTTCTTAATTGACCCTTTGGCTATTTAGTAACATGTTGTTTAGCCTCCACATGTTTGTGAGGCTTTTTTCCTAGTGTTTGTGATTGATTTCTAGGTTCATACTATTGTGGCTGAAAAAGATACATGATATTCTGTCTTCTTAAATGTATTGACTTATTTTGTGGCCTAACAAGATCTATTCTGGAAGATGTTCCATGTGGACTTGAAAGGAATTTGTATTTTGTTGTTTTTGGATGGAACGTTTTATAAATGTGTTAAGTACAACCTGTATAATGTGTCATTGAAAGACACTGTTTCATTATTGATTTCTTACCTGGATGATCTATCCATTGGTGTAAGTGGGGTATTAAAGTCCTCTACAATGGCGGTATCTGGATGGCTCAGTTGGTTAAGTGTCTGCCTTCTGCTCGGGTCATGGTCTCAGGATCCTGGTATCAGGCCCTATATCAGGCTCCCTGCTCGGTGGGGAGCCTGGTTCTACTCCCTCTGCCCCTCCCCCTGCTCGTGTGCTCTGTCTCTCATAAATAGACATCTTTTAAAAATAAATAAATAATAAATAATAAAAACCCCTACTATTATTGTATTACTATAAATTCCTCCCTGTGTGTCTGTTAATATTTGCATTAAAGTACTTCATTGTTGGGTGTATAGATATTTACAACTGTTACATTCTCCTTTTAGATTGATCCCTTTATCATTATGTAATGCCCTTTTGGTCTCTTGTTATAGTTTTATATTTTGTATTGCCACCTTGGCTTTTTCTTTTCTTTTTTGCTTCTATTTGTACAGTGTATCTTTTTCCATCCCTACACTTTCAGTCTACATGTGTCTTTAGGTCTGAAGTTAGTCTCTTATAGGCAACAGATAGATGGGTCTTGCTTTTTATCCATTCTGCCACCCAATTTCTTTTGACTGGAGCATTTAAAACCTATGCTTAGTTTAAATTACTATTAAATTAAAGTAATTAGGTATGTACTTATTGCAATTTTGTTAATTGTTTTCTGATTTTTGTAGTTCTTACTTTCATTCTTTATTTTCTTTTTTATAAATACAAGTTACCCAATAACAATCAACTAAATGGGAAATCATCAGAATAGTTTTATGCCATTTTCCACATCAAGTCACAGCTCATGTAAAGGCATGTTAGCAAGTGACATTTATATCAAGCAAAGATCAACCAATAGTTTCTAAAAATCAACAATATATTTGGAAATTATTAGGTAAATTGGATGAGCTATTTGTACTACAACACATATCACTTGACAAACCATCCTGTAATTTACACTTTTTTTATAGAATAAAATCAGTTTTTCTATTGTATTAACTTACCAGATGGCAAATATTTTAACATCATCCTTGCTTCCAGAATTGTGCAGCTCTCTTAAAGGCTGTTTTTCTTTCTCTTTTATGACACTACTATTGAATTAAATTTCTTGGTTTTATTACAAGCATGTCATGTTACTTAAATTTTCCTTAGGAAACAAGAATCTACAATTCATAGCATAAACTATGAGAAATCTGATTAAGCCTTGGAAGTAGAATGTACACTTCAGATATTCTTACTTGATTTTTAATACTAGTAAACAAAGACCTGATTTTTTTCATTAACATCAGAAAACTAAGACCCAAATAGATACCAAGAAGACTTCTCAGCCATTTTTCTGCTTCAGTGGTAGACAAATCAGAAATCACTCATTATATGGGCACTAAAGTACCAATATTTTGTCTTTTCCTGTGGAACCATTGTGTTGAACAAGCATGACTCATATGAACTGTGGTCAAAACATGAATTTATTTTTGTCTCTTATAATTTTAACATTATGCAGTGAAGGAAATCTTCTTTGCCTCAAGCTAAAGACTTGGGCAGACTCGTGACTTGTTAGTCACTCTCAGATAATAAAATTCTTCTGGCTATAAAAAGAATCTCAATTATAAGAAAAGAGTCTCAATTCAGAAATTAAAATGTCCAGCTCATGGAACTGTCAGAACTCTAAAGCTGATGGTATAAGATCTATACTATTTCCCAGTATGGATTTACCTTGGGCTACAAGCCTACTTTGGCAGTAGTCCTTCTTCACAGATGCTGTTTCTGCTCCTTCTTGGTATAAACCAGAGTAAGACAAGTAACAGGAGGTGCTTTAAGTAGTTTTTCTCTCTTTCAGAGGATATCCTGTAGTATACTTCCAGTTTCTTTCTGCTGAGGCTAGTCTCCTATCCAGGCATCCTTACTGGATGGAGCATAAGATGATTTTCTCCAGCCCCCCCGCCAACCTTTGCATGGCCATCCTCTGGCCACTTTATATTACCTCCTTTACTAACTCTAGGAGCGGAGACAGTTTCCAAATCAACAGCACTTCTTGGGCCACATAACCAGAGTCATCTGCTCTCCACTAGCCACTAGACTTCCCCAGTCTGTAGAAATTTAGTGTCTTCCAACATCAGAGAACAAATTTCAATCTCTCCAAGTGTTTGAATACTCTTTTTATTAAAACCTCAGGTTAGAAGGCATCACCTCCCCATAGCACCCCGAAAAGGAAAGTATGACTCACAGATAGCATGACCTCTTTGTCCAAAGACCTGGTCTCATCAATCTCCACTCACCAAATAGCTCCCTATGTCCCCTTTTTGTTTTCTTAATCTGACAGAAACAAAGTTCTGGAGATCATTTCTCTTATAAATCTATACATGGGAAGGGGCAATTTTTATTCACTTTTGAGTCCTGATGTCAATCAGGCTATCTCTTCAGTAGATTCTCAGGCTAAAATGATCTAATTCTAACATTCTGTCTTCTTTTCTATACTTTTTGCTAGAGTGATCTCATAATGTCTGTACCATTTAAAATAGAAATATAAGTAAAATAGAAAGTAAATGGCACAAACAATGTGATTCTTCATTTGGTCAAGTGCACTCAAGATATCAGACAGTCAAGTGAGAGGGACAGATCACAAACAATAAACCACAGGCCATGATAAACTGTGATAAGTGGTGGAAACTCAAGTTCACATAAAATCTAAGGGGGAAAAGAGAGTTTAGGAAGGATAGAGATTGGAAGCAGATTTCTAAAGCAAACAAATAAAGGCTTGCATAAAGGATACATTCTAAGACTGTGAAATCACTTTATATATCTGGATCATAGTTGGGCTGGGGAGGGGGGGGTGAAACTTGGTGACATATTTGGGATCTTCTATTCAGAAGTTTGGATTCAATTGTGTAACTTAGAGAAATCATTACAGGCTTTCAAAAGGATGAGAAGTGACATGATCAAATCTGAATTTTAGAAGAGCAATTTTGACACCAATGTGGAGATTGGACTGAAGAGAAGAGACTAGAGCTGGAGGAAACCAGGGAGAGATGATGTCTGAGCCAGGAGAGTGGTAGTAAAGACCAGGAGGAGGAAGATGCTTAAGGAACTTTTGAAACAAAAGGCATAGGGGAGGTCCAAGATGGCAGAGGAGTGGATGACCTTCCTGTTGTCTGGTCCCAGGAATTCAGCTAGATAGCTATCAAATCATTCTGAATACCAGCACAAGCTCAACTGGAGATCTAAGAAAAGAATTGCTGCAATTCTGCAAATAGAAAAGCGATCACTTTCTGCAAGAATGACAAGATGGAAAAATTCACCTCAAACAGGAGAACAAGAGACAGTATTGACTGCCAGGGACCTAATCAGTATGGATATAAGTAAGATGTTGGAACTAGAGTTCAGAATAACAGTTATAAAGATACTAGCTGGACTTGAAAAAAAGCATAGAAAGCACTAGAGAATTCCTCTCAGGAAAAATAAAAGAACTACAATATAATCAAGTTCAAATTAAAAAGGCTATTAATGAGATACAATAAAAGGTGGAGTTTCTAACTACAAGGATAAATGAGGCAGAAGCGAGAATTAGTGATGCAGAAGACGGAGAATAAAGAAGCTGAGAAAAAAGAGAAATAAACAACTATTGGGTCACCAGAAGAGAATTCCAGAGATAAGTGATACCATAAAGCAAAACAATATTGGGATAATTGGGATCCCAGAAGAAGTGGGGACAGAAAGTATATTGGAGCAAATTATAGCACCCTAATCTGGGGAAGGAAATAGGCATTCAAGTCCAAGCACAGAGAACCTCCCTTAAAATAAAAATAGGTCAACACCCTGACATATAATAGTGAAACTTGCAAATCTCAAAGACAAAAAGAAAATCCTGAAAGTGGCTCAGGGATAAGTGATCCATAACCTACAAGGGTATAAACGTTAGACTGGCAGCGACCTATCCACAGAGATCTGGCAGACCAGAAAGGACTGGCATGATATGTTCAGGGAGCTAAGTGAGAAAAATATGCAGCCAAGAAAACTTTATCCAGCTAGGATGTCATTCAAAATAGGAGTGATATAAAGCTTCCAGGACAAATAGAAACTGAAAGAATTTGTGACCACTAAACCAGCCCTGGAAGAAATATTAAAGGGGATCCTTTAAGCCAAGAGAGAGCCCCAAAATAACATAGACCAGAAAAGGATCAGAGACAATATGCAGAAACAGTGACTTTATAGGTAATACAATGGCACTAAGTTCATACCTTTCAGTAGTTACTCTGAATGTAAGTGTTCTAAATGTTCCAATCAAAAGACACAGGGTATCAGATTGGATTTTTAAAAAGTAAGACACATCAATATGCTGTCTACAAGAGACTCATTTTAGACCCAAAAACACCAGAAGTGGAAAACAATTTATCATGCTAATGGGCATAAAAAGAATGCTGGGTGGCAATTATTATATCAGACTAATTATATTTTAAATTAAAGACTATAATAAGAGATGAAGAGGGATACTATATCATAATTAAAGGATCTATACTACAAGAAGATCTAACAATTGTAAAGTTTATGCCCCTAACATGGGAGCAGCCAGTTATATAAGACAATTAATAACAATATTAAAAAAAAAAACCACATCAATAATAATACAATAATAGTAGGAGACTTTAACACCCCACTCACTAAAACGGACAGATCAACTAAGCAGAATATCAACAAGGAAATAAGGACTTTGAATGACACACTGGACCAGATGGACTTCACAGATATATTCAGAGCATTCCATCCTAAAGCAACAGAATACACATTCTTCTTGAGTGCACATGGAACATTCTCCAGAATAGATCACATTCTGGGTCATACATCAGGTCTCAACTGGTACCAAAAGAGTGGGGTCATTCTCTGCATATTTTTAGACTCCAGTGATTTGAAACCGGAACTCAATCACAAGAGGAAATCTAGAAAGAACTAAATACATGGAGGTTAAAGAGCATCCAGCTAAAGATTGAGTGGGTCAACCAGGAAATTAAGGAAGAATTAAAAATTCATGGAAACAAACAAAAATGAAAACACAACTGTTCAAAACTTTTGGGATACAGCAAATGTAGTCCTAAGAGGGAAGTATATATAGCATTACAAGCCTTTCTTAAGAAACAAAGTTCCCAACCATACAACCTAACCTTATACCTAAAGGAGCTGGAGAAAGAAGAGCAAATAAAGCCTAAACCCAGCAGAAGAGACTTAATAAATATTAAAGCAGAAACCGATGAAATAGAAACCAAAAGAACAGTAGAACCGATCAATGAAACTAGGAGCTGATTCATGGAAAGAATTAATAAGATTGATAAACCCCTGGCCAGACTTATCAAAAAGAAAAGAGAAAGGACCCAAATAAAATCATGAATGGAAGAAGAGATATCACAACCAAAGAAATACAACTATAAGAACACATTATGAGCACCTATATGCCAAATTAGGCAATCTGGAAGAAACAGATTCATTCCTAGAGATATATAAACTACCAAAATTAAAACAGGAAGAAACAGAAAACCTGAACAGACCCATAACCAGGCAAGGAAATTGAAACAGTAATCAAAAATCTCCCAAAAAACAGGAGTCCAGGGCCAGATGGCTTCCCAGGGAATTCTACCAAACATTTAAAGAAGAATTAATACCTATTCTTCTGAAGCTGTTTCAAAAAAAAATAGAAATGGAAGGATAACTTCTAAACTCTTTCTATTGGGCCAGCATTATCTTGATCCCAAAACCAAAGATTCCACCAAAAAAAGAGAATTACAGACCACTATCCCTGAGGAACATGGATGCAAAATTTCTCACCAAGACACTAAGCAATAGTGTCCAACCAGTACATTAAAAGAATTATTCACCAAGACCAAGTGGGATTTATTCTGCCCTGTGAGGGTGGTTCAACATCCACAAATCAGTGAAGTGATACACTACATTAATAAAAGGACAAGAACCTTATGATTTTCTCAATAGATGCAGAAAAAAATATTTGACATAGTATAGCATTATTTCTTGATTAAAACTCTTCAGAGTATAGGAATAGAGGGAATATACTTAAATATCATAAAAGCCTCATTAAAAAGCTCACAACAAATATCATTCTTAATGGTGAAAAACTGAGAGCTTTTCTCCTAAAAACACACAGGGATGTCCACTATCACCACTGTTGTTCAGCATAATACTAGAAGTCCTAGCCTCACCAATCAGACAATGAAAAGAAACAAAAGGCATCTGAATCAGCCAAGAAGTCAAACTCACTCTTTGCAGATGACATGATACTCTATATGGAAAACCCAAAAGACACCATACCGACATTTTATTTTATTTTTTTAAATTTTTTTTTAAATTTATTTATTTGTCAGAGAGAGAGAGGGAGAGAGAGAGAGCAAGCAAGCACAGGCAGACAGAGTGGCAGGCAGAGACAGAGAGAGAAGCAGGCTCCCCGCCGAGCAAGGACCCCGATGTGGGACTTGATCCCAGGACGCTGGGATCATGACCTGAGCTGAAGGCAGCTGCTCAACCAACTGAGCCACCCAGGCATCCCAGCACACCGACATTTTAGAACTCAGGAAGGAATTCAGCAAAGTGGCAGGATATAAAATCAATGCACAGAAATCAGTTGCATTTCTACACAATAACAATGAGTCAGAAGAAAGAGAAATAAAGTAGTTGATCTCATTTACAATTGCACCAAAAACCATAAGATACCTAGGAATAAACCTAACTGGAGATAAAGGATCTGTACTGAGAAAACTATAGAACACTGATGAAAAAAATTGAGGAAGACACAAAGAAATGAAAAAACATTCCATGCTCATGGATTGGAAGAACAAATATTGTGAAAATGTCTATGCTGCCTAGAGCAATCTATATATTCAATATAATCCTTATCAAAATATCATCAACTTTTTCCATAGAGCTGGAGCAAATAATCCTAAAATTTATATGGAACCAGAAGAGACCCTACATAGCCAAAGGAATGTTGAAAAAGAAAACCAAAGTTGATGGCATCACAATTCTGGACTTCAAGGTCTATTACAAAGCTATAATCATCATGACAATATGGTACTGGCACAAAAACAGACACACAGATCAATGGAACAGAATACAGAGCCCAGAAATGGACCCTCAACTCTCTGGTCAACTAATCTTTAACAAAGCAGGAAAGAATATTTAACGGAAAAACGTCTCTTCAACAAATGGTGTTGGGAAAATTGGAGAGCCACATGCAGAAGAATGAAACTGGACCTACACCATACACAACAATAGACTCAAAATCAATGAAAGACCTAAATGTGAGACAAGAATACATCAACATTCTAGAGGAGAACATAGGCAGCAACCTCTTCGACCTTGGCCACAGCAACTTCTCGCTAGACATGTCTCCAAAGCAAGGGAAGCAAGGGCAAAAATGAACTATTGGACCTTCATCAAGATCAAAAGCTTTTGCACAGCAAAGGAAACAGTCAACAAAACCAAAAGACAACTGACAGAGAATGGGAGAAGATATTTGCATATGTCTTATCAGATAAAGGGGTAGTATCCAAAATCTATAAAGAACTTGTCAGACTCAACACTGAAGAACAAATAATCTAATCAATAAATGGACAGAAGACATGAACAGACTTTTCTCCAAGAAGACCTACAAATGGCCAACAGACACATGAAAAGATGCTCCACATCACTTGGCATCAGGGAAATACAAATCAAAACTCCAATGAGATACCACCTCACACTAGTCAGTATGGCTAAAATTAACAAATGTGAAAATGACAGATATTGGCAAGGATGTAGAGAAAGAGGAGCTCTCTTACACTGTTGGTGGGATTTCAAGCTAGTGCAGCCACTCTGGAAAACAGTATGGGGGTTCCTCAAAAAATTGAAAATAGAGCTATCTATGACCCACCAATCACACTACTAGGTATTTACCACAGAAATAAAAATATAGGGGTGCCTGGGTGGCTCAGTAGGTTAAAGCTTCTGCCTTCAGCTCAGGTCATGATCCCAGGGTCCTGGGATCGAGCCCCACATCAGGCTCTCTGCTAGCAGCGGAAGCCTGCTTTCTCCTCTCTCTCTGCCTGCCTCTCTGCCTACTTGTGATCTCTAACTGTCAAATAAATAAATAAATAAGTAAAATTTAAAAATATATATATAGTGATCTGAACAGGCACCTGCACTGCATGTTCATAGCAACAATGTCAACAATAGTCAAACTATGGAAAGAGGCCAGATGTCCATTGACAGATAAATGGAGAAAGAAAATGTGTGTGTGTGTATGATACACACACACATATTATATATATAATGGAATACTACTCAGCCATCAAAAATGAAATTTTGTCATTTGCAATGACATGGATGGAACTAGAGGGTATTACGCTAAGTGAAATAAGTCAATCAGAGAAAGAATTATCATATGAGCTCCCTCCTACGTAGAATTTCAGAAACAAAATAGAGGAGCATAGGGGAAGGGAGGGAAAAATAAAACAAGACAAAATCAGAGAGGGAGACAAACCATAAGAGACTCTTAATCATAGGAAGCAAACTGAGGGTTGCTAGAGGGGAGGGGGGTAGGCGATGGGGTAACTGGGTAATGGACATTGAGGAGGGCATGTGATATAATGAGCACTGGGTATTAAATAAGACTGATGAATCACAGACCTCTACCTCTGAAACTGATAGTATACTACATGTTAATTAATTGAATTTAAATTTTTAAAAAGAGAGAGAGGCAAACCAAGAAACAAACTCTCCTGTATATAGAGAGCAAACTGGTAGTTATCAGAAGGGAGGGGAGGGAGGACATAGGTGATGGGCACCAGGTGTTGTATGAAAGTGCTGAATCATTCTGTTATACACTTGAAACAAATATCACACAGTATGGTAACTAGCTGGAATTTAAATAAACACTTAAAAATAGAAATAAAAGGCACAGAACTTGGAGACCATGAGATATGTGTTAGTTCATAGAGAAGGAGAAATACATTTGAAGTTTATAGCTTAGGTAACCAAGTAGATGATAATACAATTAAAGAAGTGAAGTATGCTGGTAGAGAAAATGACTTGTCAGTGGAATATCCATGAGGCAGCTTCAGAAAATTGTTAATTCACATCTGGATCTTAGTAGAATCATGACAAAGGACGATATGCATATCATCTCAGATTCTAGATGATCCCAAGCCTGGGAGTGTGGTGGGGAGATAAATAAAAAGAGGAGGGTGACTTGCTCCAATCATCTTTAACCCAATAATATAAATCAATAATGAACAATGCTTCTGCTATTCATCCCAGGGCATGGGTCGTTCTGATTTTAGGCCTTGCCCCTTAGAGTTGATCTAGGCAGCAGTGCATGTGATGTTAGTAACCGCTCAGGCCCATGACTGGCCTGTTCCAGATCCCTGCAGATATTGTGTGTTTTAGGGATGGTTAGAAACGCTGAATTTCTGAACTTCATCTGAGTCTAGGACAATGCAGGCCATGGCAGTCCTGCCTTACACTGGTGCAGCTGTCTTATAATCAACTCTTCCTATCACTGCTGATTCTTTTTTTTTTTTTTTCATTTTATTGCTGATTCTTAAATGCTTTATTGCCCCTATGACATTTCATCATAAGTGGGGAAAGGGTCCTTTTTTCCTAATTTTTGTGTTCTTGACATGTACCTATTAGACATTTTGGCTCCATTTATTTTGTTTAGGGACAAAACATCAAATCATCTAGGAAAAACATTCTTAAAATCAAGTCAGGAAGGGCCAGAACAAAGTTATTACTTTTGCCAAGTTATAATAATACTTGACCTTTTTTTCTCCTCTCATTTGCCAAGGTTTGTGATCTGAAACAGAGCTTTGAAAAATTCCTAACGTGTAAATGAAGACACTAGTCTTAGAGAATGGATGAACTCCTGCAGACTCAGCTCACAAAAGGGAGAGAAGAGTTTAAAATGTCCAAAATTACACTTGTGTAATTCCTATATATAAGGGGCAAGCAGAGAAAACAAATGATCATAAAAACTGCAGACCAGCCATTTGAGGGATGGTACTAAGAGAAAATGTCACAGAAGCCAGAGGAGTGGATGTCGCATAGTGTTAAATTTGCAGAGTCTGCCAAGTGTGAGAAATGAGAAGCTGTTGAATTTTAAAATAGATCATTTGGTGACTTTGCAGAACAATGGTGAATGCTGAAGATAGAACAGGTTTCTTGGGCTGTACTTCATTTCACTTCTATATGACCTGGGGCAAATTACATAACCGAGCCATTGGTAAAAATAAACCAAAACAAAACAAAAAACCAAAAAAAAAAAAAAAAAACCAGAAAAAAAAACAAAGCAAAACAAAACCAAACCTTCTCCAGCCCCAAAAGGACAATCTGAAGTGAATTTCCCCACTCAGAGCTTGCAGAAATTCAAAGAGCAATGTTTTCCTCTTGAAATGCCTTTCATCCAGGGCACACAGGGTTTGTCAACATTGTCAATGGGGGAAAGGCATTTCTCTACACTGAATCAATGGCTATTTTGAAAGCCACATACTATTTCTGTTATTTCACAAGCACCTGCATTTATTTGCTATTTTGCTGGCACATTAGCTGCTAAATCTGACACTGACTTCTAACCAATGAAACTAGATTTACTTGCTCATATAATAAAAAGCATGAATAAAATTTTCAAGAGTAAGCTGGCTTTGGTCCAGTGCATGAAACAACTCAAAAAATATCAGGGGTTAAAAGAAAGTAATTAATACCTGTTTCATTCCTGATTCATTTGTTAATCTTTGATTAAACCTTTTAACCACAAGAATGAAGATAATAGTTTTTACTTACGTCCTGTGTTTTAGCCAATTAGATTTGCAGAGTAATTTGTGATTCGTAGATGAAAATTATTGAGTTTTCTCATTTACACATTATGAGAGTAGCGGATGATGAGTGAGGAGTTTAAAACCTTCTGCCTTCAGGGCCTGCCTGGAAAACCACAGTAGATTAATTTTGGCTTCCTAACTCATTGTGGTTTCTTCTCTAGGTAGACTTGAATGCCTTATACAATCATGCAATCACTCATACATATTTGCCTTTGAATCCTGTTTTGATCTGATTCCAGTTTTTACACACACATGCATGTGAGCACACTTAATATTCTACGTATTATGATGTGCCTATTCTAAAATTAAGTTAGTTTTCAATTTTCTGTTTCTTGGTAAAGGAGACGTGTTTCCGATGACTCCAGAAGGAAAGGAGAACTGAGTCTGCAGGCTCACTCTGATAGCAGGCCTGTAGTTCTTCCTACCTGGATTGCCTGTGCTTTTGTTCCTGAGGCCAGAGGAACAATAGGGGTTAATGAGAGAAGTATATTCACAGCAACACAAGTAACTGCAAAGCAAGAAAAATTCCCTAGAGGAAAAGGGGCATTTACCTATGCTTTACAAGATCATTTTTCACCAATAAAAAAAATGATATTATATTAAATATTAAATACTAAAGCACAAGTAGGGGACTTCATGACTTCTTTTGAGACCATGGATTAAATATAGGAGAGTAAGTAGAATATTTCTTTCTGAACCTAAAATCCACATCTAATGTCATTTCATTTTTATAGCAAATTTCTCACCAATCTTCTCTAGAGACATTCAGGTTTCATAGCATCAATTTCATACGTTTGAGAGAAAGATCTTAGCTGTGACATCTGTGAAAGATGTAAACACTGAAAGAAGCCTGGCATGTTTCAGGAAAAAAACATGCTAGGAAAATAGAGATTAAAATTAGCAAGTGTGGCACAGCACAACTCATGAGACAAGATGAAACACCTTTGTTGTCTCAAAAGTGTTTCAATCTGGGGGCGCCTGGGTGGCTCAGTGGGTTAAGCCTCTGCCTTTGGCTCAGGTCATGATCCCAGGGTCCTGGGATTGAGCCCCACATCAGGATCTCTGCTCTGCGGAGAGCCTTCTTCCTCCTGTCTCTCTGCCTGTCTCCCTGCCTACTTGTGATCTCTGTCTGTCAAATAAATAAATAAAATCTTAAAAAAAAAAAAAAAGTGTTTCAATCTGTACAAGACACTTGACCGCCTCTGTTTTCTTGTGTGTGAACCAATGGCTGGCTCAGCTATTTCTGGTACCCCAGCCATGACACTTACAGAGGAACCCATAGCAACCATTCCTCTATTGGCGGATTTTTTTTTTTTAAACCCACAAGGCTGTAGTCCTAACACTATTGGAAAGGAAATTTCCCATATCATTCTTTTTGAAGAATTGAATCTTTTTCTTGCTAACTAATATATTTTCTTCAGCAGACAAATATCATTAGGCAAGTTAGGTCAAACCTCTGGATGTGAAGTGTGCCTGTTTGTAAACACGGGGACCATACCCATTTTAGAGCAAGGGCTCAGAACATGACTACTATGTGTGTCAGAAGTCAGCCTTTTTCTTTAGTGATGTTTCCTTAAAAAAGACAAACTAGTCATATCTGTTACAAATTAGTAATTACCAACTATTGACAACCAGTCTTGAGAAGCAGAACTAAGGGGCGACTGGGTAGTTTAGTCATTAGGTGTGTCTGCCTTTGGCTCAGGTCATGATCCCAGCATCCTGAGATCAAGTCCCGCATTGGGCTCCCTGCTCAGCGGAGAAACCTGTTTCTCCCTCTTCCATTCCCTCTGCTTGTGTTCTTCCCTCTCTCGCTCTGTCTCTCTCTATCAAATAAATAAATAAATTTTTTTTAAAAAAGAAGAATTAAATTACATAGTCACTGCTTAGTATTTTATGCCATCCATATGCAGAACCAGTTGTGGTTCTTATTTCTTATTACATATTTAAGGGAATCAAAGTTGATTGCTTTTCCGGTATGTCTTATGTGCTTTGATACATCGCTTCCTTTTATCTTTATAATAACTCTTAGATAAATATAATTGTGTCCATTTTATTTTAAGGAAGTAGGGACTCTTAGGGCTAAATAACTTGCCTCACACAGTCAGTAAATGATTAAGCAGTGGATTATTTCAGTCTCTCTGATTGGAAAATCCATAATTTTCCCACTACAGTATGCTATATCCCAGGTAGGGCATCAGTTATTTATATTAAAAGAATGTACTAAAGTGTAGTTTGATTTTTATTAAAATAAAACCTTCAATCTAATGCTAAAAGGAAACTGTGTCATGTAATTTAAAGAACATGAGCTTTCTAATCCTGGCCTTAGGGCTTCCCAAAGCACTATGTGACTTTGGGCAATTTACTTAATTTTTCTCTGCCTCGGTTTCCATACTTGTAAAATAGAGATATTTGTAGGTACACTAAAAATGTGATTAAATTAAAAATTAGTGAATAGCTCTAGGGTTGTTGGAATTTCAAATGAAATAATATGTAGGGTTGTCTGTGAGAGTACTTGATACTTAGTAAATGCTAAATTTTCCGTTCCATTTTTCATCTTTAAAAATTATGTTTAATGAAATATCACAGGATAATTTTACCAAAAGGACTTACTATACATGTTCTTGTATATCATGCTCTTCTCCCCTAAACACGTAGTATGAACATCTATCAATTCAATAAATACAGGAGTGCATTACCTTTTTAAATGACTTTATTATATTCCATTTGGTGGATATACTATACCTTACCAAAGTAACACTTAGTCTGTTTGCAGATTTTCACTCTTATATATGATTCTGCTTGTCCAAATCTTTGCACAGATCTCTAATTATTTCTGTAGCAAAATTTTTATCAGTGGAGTTGAGTCAAAGGGTGTATCCAGCTTCAGAGGGGTTTTTTTACACATGTAGCCACATTGCCTCCCGTAACTGTGTCCTACTATTTATTCCCACAACAGAGGAATATTTTACTTCAATTTTTTTTAAACTTTGCCAATGTGGTATACATACACTTGGTTTAATTTAAATGCTTTGATAATAAGAAAATAGTGTCTGATCAATTAATTTCAAGAAAACACATTAAAAGCAATCAGTAATTTGATCAGGGGTTTGTAAAGTTCTTCTCTAACAATTTCAAAATAGGTTTAGTGTAACTAGTTTAAGTTTTACAAGCCATACCTTCATCTTCTCAACCCTACTTCGAATATGAAAGCAAACACCAACAACAAGTAAGCAAATGCCTGTGGCTGTGTTCCAATAAAACTTTATTCATGGACACTGAAATTTGAATTTCATATAATTTTCATATATCTCATATTTTTATTCTTTTTATTTTCATGCTTAAAAATATAAAAACTAGGGGTGCCTGGATGGCTCAGTGGGTTGAAGCCTCTGCTTTCAGCTCAGGTCATGATCTCAGGGTCCTGGGATCAAGCCCCACATCAGACTCTCTGCTCAGTGGGGAGCCTGCTTCCCCCTCTCTCTCTGCCTGCCTCTCTGCCTACTTGTGATCTCTGTCTGCCAAATAAATAAATAAAATCTTAAAAAAAAATATATATATATATATATATACTATTATTACCCTACACAGCCAAAGGAGCTGATTTGGCCTAGGCTGTAGTTTGCCCACTCCAACTTGGATAGCTGTAATGTGTTTTTATGTGGTTTATGCTTCCTAATTCTCATCTAACAAAGGCATGGGAGGAGACAGCATAACTAGCAGGATCAATCATTGAAGAGACTGGTGCCCTTTAGCCTGGAGTAAAAAGTTGTATTCTTTCATGACACAAGATGACTTCAAATCTTGCTGTAGAATTTACTACTAGTGTGGACTTAACCGATTTATCCTCCCTGAATCTCAGCTTTCCCTAACTTATAGTAAATTTGGAATCCTCCATATGGTGCCCTTCCTTCATGTGAGAGCAGTTAAGTAATGGTCAACATTATTCAGTTGTTCTGGAAAGCTCACACATGATGTGTTGTATTAATATATTGGAGACATGAGTTAAAATGGACCACCAGCTGATATTTATTCATAAGCAGTTACCTTGCATTGTCTTCCTTACAATAATTAACCTGACATTCTGGTACACTGAAATAAAAATTCCTTTACACGTGTCTGGTGCTTTTAGATTTACTGAGCATTTTCAACCTTTTATTTAATCATTAAAATAATCGTGTGGGGTATACATTCTTGCTACATTTTATAGGGAGAAAACTGATATGAAGTAGTTTTCCAAGATTATACAGAATATAGCAAGTTAATGAAAGAACTATAAATTGAACACAAGCAAGGCTTCTAACTGTGAGGCCAGGCTTCCCCTCCCTTCCTGGAATCCAGATGGATCCTTTTTTATTTGAAGAAACTAGGCAGTTGCCTTTTCTGCTGCCCTTTTCCTGGAGTTGTCCCTCACTGCTTCACTCTCAGACTCAAAGTGAGCCTGGGCCCCACCCCCAAGGACCGAGTCCCTGTGGTCATCATCATGGTTAGAATGTGTCTTTTCTCCCCCTGACTTTATCACTGATTATTGAACCTCTAAGAACACTGTTACCCTAAGATAGCCAACCCCTGGTCAGGTGATGGAGAGTGGGAGGCCCGTAGAGCTTAGCCAGGACACTAACTTTTCGGCTGCAATGGATCCTCTTCACACTCTTCCCACCCTACTTCCATTTCAGTGAGACTTAATCACAACTTATGTGTTTGTGAGATTTTCTTCCTTATATTATCCTCCTTTATTTAAGCTAGTCTGAGTCAGTCTGTTTCTTTCAACCAAATAAACCCAGAATAAGAAGTACTGATTGATCCATGGAGCACTTTTTTATTTCCCTCCTACAGTAGGTAAAGACTTATGTAGATCTATGGGATTTGGAGGAGATCTATAAAAATAATCATGCATATGATTGTAAAAATAATAAAGGGACCTAGCATGTAAGGGTCAAAACAACATCAGAAGCTACATATTGATATAATATTGGGGATATTTTCAAGATATGATTAAAGTAGGCAAACTGTGTTTTGAGTTCTTTCTCATGGGAGGTAAAGAACATCAATTACTACTAACCATGAAATTTATTTTGGATGAGGATATTCCATGATCAAATACTGATCAAAGGCTTGAATATAGCCAATAGTAGATTGTGTTTCCTTTTACGACATTTGTTTCTACTTTTCTTAGTGATAAAAGGACTTTCTTGATTAATCCTATTTATATGGCAGTTGGAGTTGTTTACTTCTTGTTTTTCAGTCTTTTGTGTCATCTTTTCCATACTCAAATAACAAAAGTTAAATTATTGTCATTTTGTGCCTATAATGTATTCAGCTATCCTCAATGGCCTGAGCTACTTACCTGCTTTTTCTACTGTACACATATTTTGACTTTAGGCAGATTAGAGCATGGGGGTTCTTAAGTTTGTACAGTAGAGTCACCTGCAAAGTTTTACAAAAATATTCAGAAGCTTCCAGTTCCCCAAAGATTCTGATTTAATTGATCAGAGATGGAAGCTAGATATTAATATATTTTAGATTTCTCTTGGTAAGATTCTAGTCACTAGGACTGAGAACCATCCATTTCAGAAAACCTACTACCCTCTTTTAGAAACCAATTAGTCATCACTAGGGTTGATAAATGTGTGGTTTATTTCTTAATCAGATAAAGGGCTATGGATTCCAATGCACACTTTGGATCAGGAAACAGAAGAGATGACTCTTGATATGTCTGTGACTCAGAACAGTGTGATATGGACTTCGGAAGCCTTGCATGAGCTTGTATCCCTTGATAGGAATGACTGTTCAATCAATCATTAGTGCTTGCCTTTTTCAAAGAGAAAACTGTGAGCTGTCAAAATTTGCTGGTTTTTTAAAAATTTTTTTTTAGTTTTAAGATTTTTTAATATTTTGGGGCACTTGGGTGGCTCAGTGGGTTAAAGCCTCTGCCTTCAGCTCAGGTCATGATCCCAGGGTCCTGAGATAGAGCCCCACATCGGGCTCTCTGCTCAGGAGGGAGCCTGCTTCCTCCTCTCTCTCTGCCTGCCTCTCTGCCTACTTGTGATCTCTGTCTGTCAAATAAATAAATAAAATCTTTAAAAAAAAAAAAGAAGAGTTTGCTGATATTTTAAATCAAGTTGCAAATGTTTCTGCAGATCAAATCCCCTCCTCCTCTGGAGAGGAAGTGCAGCCCATGGTTACACCGCTGCGTTCTCTGGAAGCAGACTCTTAGATGCAGTTTGGAGTGCGAGCAATAATCATTATATTCACTGTGGAACAGAGAAAGCTCTCTCTGCTGAAGACCCCAGGGTCTGGGGTGTGTGTTGCTGTCACATGACTGAGTCACACACACAGCTAGAAGCTGCCACCCTGGGAGAGGACACACACACATGAAGGAGCAGAGGAGTGAGGGGCAGGAGCCGTACAGCGGCAGGGGATGGAGTGCTACAGCCAGACTTTCTCCCTGGCTATTTCCTAAGGAGCAGGCAAGCCATGTCTCTTCTCACACCAGTGCTCATCACCACCTACTGCAGGGCACGCTAATTAAGGTATTTCTGAAATTTCAGCCAGGCACACACAAACAAACCTTTCATTAGTAAGAAAATGTCAACAGAATACTTAAGTACAGATCTTGCATGTCTACATTTTAAAAAGATATACTTTCTGAAATCAATCCTTTCAGTTTTTCAAAATTGACCCTAGGCAGAAGTGGTTCAGACTCCTAGAAAACATGGATCTTCTCATTCCTTTAGCATGTGATAACAGTATAAAAGAAGTTTTTTTTAATAAGTATTTTTTATACATCAGGGGGAAAATTAAACTGAAGGCTAGTTTTCTAAGGGACTGTTCAGCGTCTCCACCTTCATAAAATAAAGCTTCCTTCCTTATAGTATAATATAAAGTGGAGACTTACACGTCTTTGTCATCAACATCATTATGACAAACAGTGCATAATAATAAAGCCTGAGAATTAAAAATATTTCAGGCTGTACCAATGTTAAATGAAAATGAACACTCAGTGACTCAGCAAACATGGCTCCCAGTACTGTGAAGCTTTCCTACTCTTTAAACAGAAAATATGATTGTTTGTAAAAGTAGACACAAACAAAAATAGGCTTTAAGATGTTGACACCTACTAGATGACAACAGGCATCTTCTTTTCATCTTAAATCCATAGCAGAAAAAAGGTTTTGTACTCCTGAACCAGAGCTCTCAAACCATTGACAGGAAGCAGCGGGGTGGGCTGTGCATCCCATTAGTGAAACCACCGATACTGAAGTCAAAACGGAAATCTGACCTATTCAGGAGTCACCCTTCATGTCTTAAGATTTCAACTAAGTGAATCCTCAAGCCGTGTCCAGAGTTAGGGTCCACCCCCATTGTCCATATTGTGAGCCATTCCATATCCCTTTACTCTGTGCTTCAGGGATGTGTTGACAAACAAGCCCTAACGAGATGCCAAGTGGAAAAGAAAAATGTAAATGTAAATGCTACAGCCATCTTCTCCACGTAAATTCAATATTTACAGGACATTGTTGGAGGATTCCCAGAACAGTGGCTTGTCCATCTCTGTCAGTGTCACTCTGTGAAGGAACACCATGGATTTGCACCATCAAGACAGAATGGAAAAGAAAACTAAGCTACACAAGAGTTTGTTCAAAAGGCAAAGAGGCTATGTTGTGTCAAAAGAATAAGACTTGTGATAGAGTAGAACAGGCACTGTGACAAGAGCTTTACCTGTATTGTGGCTCTTCTAAAATGTGTCCACAAGTTCTTTGACACTCCTCCCATTAAGAGGTGGGATCTATGTCACTCCTTTCAGTGCTCAAGGAAACCTTGTGACTTTTTAAATCAATAAACCACAGCAGCAGTATTGCTACATGAAGCAAGACCAGAAAAGGCTGTGAAGCTTCCACCTGGTCCCCTTGGGATACTCCCCCTGGTGAACTGAGCTGTCAAAAGTCCAACCATCCTGAGACTGTCACTCAGGAGAGGCCAGTGAATAGAACGTGGGCTGAGCAACCAGTTGCCAACAAGCTTCAGCTGTCAACCACGTGCATAATAAGCCCTCCTGGGCATACTGACCGTTCAAGTGTCCGTGTAACTACAGTCAGAACCCACAACTAACGGTAACTGCATGAGAGACTCTAAATGAGAACTACCCTGCTGAGACCTCCCACGTTCCTGACTCACATATCATGAGCACAATAATCGGTTGTTTTATGCCACTAAGATTTGGACTAATCATTTGTTATGTAACAGTTGTAACCAGAAACTATATTGACTCATTAAATCCTCACAACAACCTTGCAAAATAGCTCCTCTTATTATTCTCATTTTTTTTCCAAATGGAGATACTGACTCCCAGAGATGGTAAGTGGCATTTCCTTTCTTTCTTTTTTTTTTTTTTAAGATCTATTGATTTATTGGGAGGGGGAGGGGCAGAGGAAGAGGGAGAGAAACAAAATCTCAGGCAGGTTCCCTACTGAGCACAGAGCCCAAGGTGGGGCCCCAACTCAGGACCCTGAGATCATGACCTGAGCCACAATCAGGACTCTGAGACTTAACTGACTGAGCCACCAGGTGCCCCTGAGATGTTAAGTAGCATTTTCAAGGTTACATGGCTTGTGAGCAGCAATGCTGGTATATGAACCCAAGTAGTCAGGTTCCAGAGCCCTTGCTCTAAAGGATCTTGAAATAGGGTGTTAATATATCTGAACTTTGCATGTGCCATTTCACATCCTCTTAGCCTCATCTGTTTCTGGAGCCAGTATTCACTGGCAGAGAGATCAGCCACTTCTACAGAGAGACCAGCACTGTATGAACTCTTGCCAAGTTCACCTTGCCTGATATTGCCAAAGTAGTGTTCAAAATCATGGAAGTTCTACATATTCTTGAAAACACTTGATGTTATCAGACTTTTTTTAAACATTGCTTTTTAGAACCGTTTTAGCTTTACATAAATATTGAGAGGAAGTTACAGAGATCTCTCCCATATCTCATACCCCTACATACACATCCTCACACTGCCCCAAATTAATATCTCCATCAGAGTGCTACATTTGTTACAATTGATGAACCTACATTGAGCTATCATAATCACCTAAAATCTATATTTTACCTATGGTTCACTCTTGTTGTACATGATATAGGTTGGACAAATATACAATAACTTGTATTCATCATTTATTGTATAATACAAAATATTTTCACTACCCTAAAAATCCTCTATTCCCATGTATTCATCTGTCACCCCTCCTCAATACCAAGCAGCCACTGATCTTTTTATTGTCTCATAGTTTGCTTTACTCAGAACATCAAATAGTTGGAATCATATAGAATATAGCCTTTTCAGACTTGCTTCTTCCACTCTGTAATATGCATGTAAATTTCTTCCATGTCTTTTCATGGCTTCATAACTTGTTTCTTTTTAGTGCGGAATAATATTTCTTTGTCCTTTGTAGCACAGCTTGATTATCCATTCAGTTATTGAAAAATGTTTTCATTGCTTTCAGTCTTAGGAAGTTATGAACAAGGTTGCTATTAATAAGCACGTGCAGACTTTTGTGCAGACATAAATTTGGAAATTTGGGTATGTGTTCACTTGGGTATGTGTCAACACACAAAACTGCTGTATCATATGGTAAGAGTATGTTAGTTTTGTAAGAAACTGCCAGATTATCTTCCAAAGTAATTGGACCATTTTGCATTCCCACCAGCAGAAAACGAGAGTTCCTCTAGTTCCACACCCTCATCAACATTTGGTGTTGACAGTGTTCCAAATTTTGGCCATTCTAAGAGATATGTGGTAATAATTCACCATTATTTTGAGCTTCTGTGATAACATGTAAAGTAAGCACCTTTATTACGTTTTTTTAAATTTTTAATTCAGCATTGTTAACATACAGTGTGATACTAGGTTCAAATGTACAATATAGAGATTCAGCAATTCTACACAATACTCAGTGCTCATCACAGTAAGTGTGCTCTTTAATCCCAATCATCTTTTTCACCCATCCTCCCTCCCCCACTCACCTTCCTTCTGGTAGCCATCTGTTTGTTCTCTATAGTTAAAAATCAACTTCTTGGTTTGTTTCTCTCTCTCTTTTTGTTCATTTGTTTTGTTTCTTAAATTCTACAAATGAGTGAAATCATACGGTCTTTGTCTTTCTGACTGATTTCACTTAACATTATACACTGTAGCTCCATCCATATTGTTGCAAATGTCAAGATTTCATTCTTTTCTGTGGCTGAATATATTCTATTGTACATATACACCACATCTTTATCTCTTCATCAATTGATGGACCCTTGGGCTATTTCCATAATTTGGCTATTGTAAATGCTGCAATAAATGTAGGGGTGCATGTATCCCTTTGAATTAGTATTTTCGTAATTTGGGGATAAATACCAGTAGTGTAATTACTAGATCATAGAGTAGTTCTAAATTTTTGAGGAAACACTATGTGGTTTTTAAAGTGGAGCATCTTTTAATATGCTTATTTTCTATCTATCTTCTTTGGTGAGGTGTCTCTTAATTTTTTTATTAATTGGGTTATTAATAACCCAATTAATTGGTTTATTAATTGGTAATTAATTGGTAAATAATTGGTAAACCAATTGGTAAACCAATAAACCAATAACTTGGTTATTGGTAAACCAATAAACCAATTGGTAAATAATTGGTTTATTAATTGGGTTGTTTGTTTTCTTATTTCTGAGTTTCAAGAGTTCTTTTTATGTTTTGGACAGTCCTCAATCGGATATCCCTTTTGCAAATATATTTTCCCAGTCTGTTCATCTTCTCATTGTCCTGACATTGTCATTTACAAAGCAGTTTTTAATTTTAATGAAGTACAGTTTATCCATTGTTTTCTTTCATGGATTGTGCCTCTGGTGTTGTATCTAAAAAGTTATTGTCATACCCATGGTCATCTAGGTTTTCCCTATTATCTTCTAGGAGTTTTATACTTTTACATTTTACATTCAGGTCTATGATCCACTTTGGGTTAATTTTTATGAAGGGTATAAGGTCACTGTCTATATCTTTTTTTTTTTGCATGTGCATGTCTAGTTGCCCTAGCACCATTTGCTAAAAAGATTATCTTTGATCCATTTTATTGCCTTTGCTCTTTTGTCAAAGATCAGTGACTATATTTATGTGGGTCTATTTCTAGACTCTCTATTCTTTTCCATTAAACTATTTGTCTATTTTTTCACCAATACCGCATTGTCCTGGTTACTGTCCTAGTAAGTCTTAAAATTGGGTAGTGTCAATCCTCTAACTTTGTTCTTCTCCAATATTTTATTGGCTATTCTGGGACTTTTGCCTCTCAGTATAAACTTTAGAATCAGTCTGGTAATATACAAAAAATAACTTGCTGAGATTTTGATTGGGATGGCATTGACTTCATAGGTCAAATTAGGAAGAACTGTCATCTTGATAATATGGAATCTTCCTACTCATGAACATGTAGTATCTCCCTATTTATTTAGTTCTTTGATTTCATTCATCAAAGTTCTGTAGTTTTCCTCATACAGATGTTGTACATAAATATTTTTTAGATTCATACCTAAACATTTCATTTTAGGGGGTGCTAATATAATTTGTGTTGTGTTTTTAATTTCTAGTCCCACTTGTTGACTGCTGGTATATAGGAAAGCAATTGACTTTTGTTGTATTAACTGTGAATCCTGAAACTTCACATATTATAATCACATATTAGCTTCAGGAAGATTTTTTGCCAATACTTTTGGATTTTCTCTGTAGATGATCCTGTCATTTGTGAACCAAGCTTTATTTCCTCAGTATGTATAGCTTTCATTTCCCTTTTACTGTCTTATTGCATTAGCTAAATTTATCGGATTTTAAAGCTTCTTTTTCTTTAATATTATGGATTTAGAGAGGAATTAAGTTTTTTATTTGCACTTTCCCAAATTATTGATGAGATTGAGCGTATTGATGTGATTATTGATGAGATTTAAGCATGTTCTCATTTTTCAAATTTTTGTCTTGACTTATTGATTTTTATTTTTAGTAAACTTAATCTAATCTGGATTCTAATCTTTTGTTTACTGAATGTGTTGCAAGTATCTTTTCTCATCCTAGGATGTATATTTTTATTTTTTGAGTCTCTCACTGCAGAAAATATTTAATATACTTGAGTTTTCTGTTTCCTTATATATCTTTAACTTTTTGAGTCTTTCTCAAGCAAGACTCAAAGTGTTTATTAAAAGAAACAGGATATCAGAACTATTTTGTTTTTTTTTTTTTAACTTAAATTTGCTTTTCACATTTAGGTCTTTAATTCATCTTGAATAATTTATTTTTTGGTAGGGTTCAGGAAAGAACCTCAATTTACTTTTTTTCTGAGTAGAAACAATACATTCTACTGTATCACATATGATTTCTTTGTATTTCATCTTTTGGACTTTTTATTCTATTTTACTGGTTAATTTTTCTATCCCCATGTTGTTATCAATCACATTGCCTCAATTACTATATAGTCTTATGATTCCTCAACAAGACTACTATATAGTCTTATGATTCCTCAAATTCCTCAAAATTCCTTTTTCAGATCCATCTTGGCTATTTTGACTCATTGTTCTTCTATATGGATTTTAGGAACAGCTTTTTTTAAGGTTTTATGAAAAATCCTGAAAAAACACTGAATTTACAGAATAGCAATATATCTTTATGAAAATGCATCATCCTACCTAGGAACATGGTTTTTCTGCAAGTCTTTATGCCTTTAAACAATTTAAAGTATTTTTTCTACAAAGATATTAAATGTTTTTGTTATATTTACCCCTGGATGTCTTATAGATTCTTTTGCTATTCTCTAGACTGAGCAGACAAACATTAAAACAAGTAAGTATGACATTCAGAAAATAATGGGTTTTATGAGGTAAAAAACAGAGGATTATAGTAGAATATTTCTGAAAGAGGATAAGGAGGATTATTTTAGGCAGGTTAATAAACAGTCTTATAAGAGGAGGTTATATTTGAGCTGAGACCTGAAGAGTGAAAAAGTTCCAGTCTCGTATAGATATGGAAGAAAACCAAAAAATCAAGGTACTTGAAGGGCCAGTGTATCTAGAGCAAAGTGAAGCAGGAAGAGCTGTATGAAATGCAGTCAGATCTTGAGGACCCTTGCAAACCACAGTAAGGAGCTTAAATGAACATGGACTGTGGGATTTGGAGCTTTGTTCTACCCACTGAGAGACCACTAGGAGGTGCCATCCTTAAAGAGGTGAGCTATTTGGACTATGGATGTCCAAGACACACTGGATATATCCATTCTTGCATAATGGGAGTGACCTTAAAGTTTGGCCTTTCTTCTAAAACTCCAAAATTACAGCATCAGTGTGTTCAGCATATACTCCTTAGTGACAAATATAAGATAACAGCAATCATGCTTCACATTTAATTCTGAAAGGTTGCCATAGATGAATGGTGGCTCTTCTCAAAAACTGTTTTTATTAATTACTATGAATGTTTTTATTTCTACTAGTTCTCATGTACTTACACAGCATTCTGGATTCTGCTTACTGAAGCAATCTTTTCCAAGACCCAGTTAAAGTTCTTCTCTGTTCAGCCTATCTGCCAGGAATGTTTATTTGTATATTCACCTGACAACTCAACATCTGTTCACTATCAAAATTCACTCTTTCATTTAAAAGAGGACAACCTTTAAAGCTGACATACATTTAGCTACATCTGTCTGGATCTTTTTGCAATTCCCTTTCCCATGCTTTCTAAAGCCCAGTAGCTACTTTCTCTACTGCCCAAGGCCACTCCATCACTAGGCACCATCTTTGGGAAAGCTCCACATCCAATTCAGTCTTGTATGGTGAGGTAATATCATGCAGTGATTACAATGGAGTTGGTTTATTAGCTGTGATGGTGTCATTGACTAGATTAACCCACTTTTTAGCTTTCCTCCAATAGTGTTTATCTGAATTGAAAAAGAAATACCTGAAAGCATTTAAGGAGGGCAGGTTTCTTCCCAAAAGCTCCCCCACCAAAAAAAAAAAAAAAAAAATTGGAGGCTTTCAATGGTTGTAAGAAGTAAGCTGTCATGGTAATCTTGATTCTCCACTAAAATATGATTTTGGATACTGATCTTAACAAGTGCTTATTATAGATTTCTTCTGCTTCTAGATGACTCAATGCTTTAAGGGCATTTGGGGTTGAAAAGGACCATTAGCTCTTCTTCATCTTCTATCATCAACAGGGTAATTCTTCCATATGTCCTTGAGCAGTTCTTACTTACATGACTCATAACACTTTTTCCAAACCCTCATAACTGCACAACACTCAGTATTATACTAAAAACTTGGGGCATAAGTTTGAAGCTGACTTTGCCATTTCTTTCATTACTTCCTGTATAACTTTAGGCAAGTTATATAACCTTCATGTGTCTCAGTTTTCTCTTCTTAAAATGTTGATTGCAGAGTTTTTTGGATCAATTGACTGATATATTTAAAACAGAACTTGATATATAACAAGTATTCAATTATGTTATCTATTAATATTTTTCTGACAAATGCCCTATTCCTCCCCCATCAAACAAAACTTTTTAAAAAATGACCTTACACACAGTTTACCTATACCTGAACTGTCTCATATGGTTATCCTTCCTTTTCTGCTGATTTAACCTCTACTGTTCTCCCTTTTTGTCTCCCATCTTAGAAAATATTCCTTCACCAAAGAGTGATTAATCCTTCTGTGTGCCAGATATAGTATCCTCCAGAAACTTTTAATTTATTATCCCATCTCTCAAATATCCTCCACATTTTCTTCTTCCAGGACTATAATTCTGGGCCATAAATATGTTCATTCACATCTCTCTCTCTCTCTCTTTTTTTTTTTTTAAACTCTGTGGTACAACCATTTTGGAAGATAATTTGACAGACCTTATAAAGCTAATCATAGTCTTAAAATGCAATCCAGCAATTGTGTTCCTGGGTATTTATATAAAAGAATTAAAAACTTAAATCCACACCAAAACCTGCACATGAAATGTTTAAAGAATCTTTATTCATAATTGCCAAAAATTGAAAGCAACTGAGCTGGTCTTCACTAGATGAACAGATAAATAAACTATGGTACATCTATACAATGAAACATTGATCAGCAATAAGAAGTGAGCTATCAAGCCACAAGAAGACATAAAGGAAAATTAAAGACATTTTACTAAGTGAAAGAAACCAATCTGGAAAGTCTATATACTATATGATTTCAACTATATGACATTCTGGAAAAGGTAAAACTATAGAGACTGTAAAAAGATTAGTGTTTGCCAGGCATCAGGGAGGGAGGATAGGTAGAACATAGAGGATTTTTGGGGGCATGAAACTATTGTGTATGATTCATAATGATGAATGTGTGACATTATTTGGCAAAATATTGTACAAATATTGTATAACAGTACAATAGACAAAATGAACTTTATGGATTTAGTTAATATATCAATATTGGGTCACCAGTATTAACAAATGTACCATACAAATGTAACTTTGTTAATAATACAAAAAACTAGGGGCACCTGGGTGGATCAGTTGGTTAAGTGGCTGACTCTTTATTTCGGCACAGGTCATGAACTCAGGGTTGTGAGATCAAGCCCTTCACTGGGTTCCACACTCAGCAAGGAGTCTGCTTAACATTCTCTCTCTCTGTAGGCCCCCTCCCCCAACCCCCTTCTCTTTTTCTCTCTCTAAAATAAATAAATAAAACTTTAAAAAATAATAATAGAAGGAAGTGGACTGGGAGAGAATAGATGAGAACTATCTGTATTTTTGGTTTAATTTTTCTGTAAACCTAAAACTGCTTTAAGAAATAAAGCTTATTAATAAATTTTAAAACCTGAAGCTTTATATACATCTTTTCACAGCAGCACCTGGATAAGTATTTGATTAATTGCTAGAAGGTATGTATATAAGCCAGGGATGGGAATCTTGGACACCATCTTAGAACTCTGCCTATCCTACTATCCTATTCTATGCTATCAACTCTCAACAACATTCTTTGTGGCAATAGACAGAACTTGATGTCCCCTAGATTTGTAAATTGGGGTTTTTTTTTCTCTTTCCATATATTTGCCTGGATTACTTTAACTACTTCCATAGTTTCAATTACTTTTTTTTTACAGTGTTAACCACAGAAATTGATCTATCCTACCAGCTAACTCTTCTGAACCTCATACCCATATTCCTACCTGTCTCGTCATGATATCCACTAACATTTCCAATAAAGATTTAAGGAAAACTCATTAATTAAAATAAGAACATAATTCTCCCTATCAACTTTTTCTGTCTTCGAATGAGATCATCATTTACTCAGTTGCTCAAATCAGAAAACTTAGAGCTTTGCTTGTTTTTTTTTATTGAAGTCTTAGTATAGATTAAGGACTCTCTTAAATATTATTTTTACAAGTACTAACATTTAATCTTCACACAACTCCATGGAAAAGGTATGATTATTTGGAGACCTTGGCCAAGAACCTTTCCCAGGGTATTATATCTAGGACAAGGTAGTTCTAGGGACAAAACTGTCTAGCTCAAGATCTAAGCTCTTAACCACTGTATATTTTTCTTTCTCCATACCCAGCTGGTTATCGAATCTTACTTAATTACACCTCTGCAATATCATTCAAATTTATCTCTTTATTTCTAGTTCTGCAGTCATGGCCTTGGTTCAGCATCTCATGAAATATTTCTCTAAAGTTCAGACTGAGGTTCCCATCTACAATGCTTGTTTATTTAAAATGACCTCTACATCCCAGTCATATCAATTGCCCTTAAATGGAAACAAAGGTTTTTACTGCCCTACTTAAAGTCTTCTTATCCAAAATTTGTAGCTTGCCATACAAAACCTTTTTTCCATCCAATTCCAGCCCATGTTTTCTGCCTTGTCCCTTTGTTTATAAGTGAATCGGTGTCATGTTTCCCATGGTACCCTTTTCTGTACATGTCTATATTGCCTTCAATGCTGTGAGTTCCCTAAGAACAGCCATCTATATAGCATGGTTCTTGGCATATAAAATGGACTCAATAAATATGTATTGAATTGTATTTAGAAGATGTCTTTCCTTGTTTCAAACTTCCTATTAAAATATTACTTCAAGAAATTAAATGGATATTTTAATTTCGTGACTGAAAATACCAATATACACCACATAATTCTCTCTATATGGAGTAAAAGAGTAAATAGTTAATTATACAAGAAATATTTCTATGTCGTGAGGTCTGGCCCTGGGGTCTCATTCTCTATTCCATGTGTTATTACATCAATATCTTTGTGTGTGTGTGTGACTATATTTGTTTGTTTTCAGGTAGTTGGGTTCACAGCAATGGGTTTCTACTCCAACTGCTTCATTCCCATCCCTACTTGTTTTGATGCTAGATGAGACACCTAAGAGCCCAACAGTAACCCATCTATAAATTATACAGACATTTGACGATGAAACTGAAGGAAAATGGCAGATATGGATGGGATGAACAGGATCGCCCAAGTACATTCATGGACTATAATAAACAGCATTTCCTAAAAGCATGATTCAAATGTTCTTTCTCAAGTTATAATTAACTGATAACCACAATTGGTTAGTTTGTGGATATTCCTGCTTTAGCAAAATAAAGTAAAATTCTTGTGGTTACCATTTTAAAATAAATTCTCACATTAGAAAACTTTGAAGCTTTCTCTGTCTTGCCAAGCTTGCTCTCTTCCTTGTTTACACCTCTAATAATTTTCTTGTGCTCCTTCTGCTAAAACCCAAGGGTGGACTCCTGACCTCCTTGCTAGACGTGCGAATGATGCCAGGGTTAGTGACTGTTCTGCGGTTTCCCAAAGCTCCTCCTCCCCAGACCGTGACAATACTTCGGATGCTGAGGTTGGGAAGCAGGACAGCGGACACTCCTGGGGTGCAGCTCGCAGGGAAGGAAGCCGAATCCTTGGGGGCTGAAGAGGCGGGAGGGGATCCGCGTGCAATGCGGAGTGTGGACCTTTTTGACCATCCCGCCGCAGCTCACCCTGTCCCCAGCTCTGCCCCGCCGCCCGGCCCGCCCGCGCGGGCCGCTGTCCACAGTGGGAGGTACTGAAAGCAAGGAGCGAGCGCGGGGGCGGCGAGGCGGACGGCTCCTCCGAGCGCCCCCCTCCTCGCTCCGCGGCTCCTCCAGCCCTCCCCTCCGCCCGCAGCCATGTTCCACGGGCGGGGAGGGGCGGGGGAAGGGGAGAGGGACGGGGGATCAGGGCGGAGAGAGCCGGCTCAGCCTCGGGGAAGGAGGGGATGAGAGTTGGGGAGAGCAACGGGAGGAGGAGGAGGCGGCGGCGGCGGCTAGCGAGGAGCCAGAGCTGGGTCCTGCAGTAGGACTCCCAGGAGCCACCATCATGGTGAAGAGGAAGAGCTCCGAGGGCCAGGAGCAGGACAGCGGCCGCGGCATCCCCCTGCCCATCCAGACCTTCCTGTGGCGGCAAACCAGGTGAGGGGCGCAGAGGGCACGCCGCGGGCCACCCTGGGCTGGGGACGCTCCTGGGGCCGCCTGGGTCACCGCCGCTCCCGCTGCCGCCGCTGCTGCTGAGGCCGCGCCACAGCCTGCAGCTCCCTCTCTGGGGCTGGAAAGCAAGCCCTCTGCACCTGCTTAAAAACACGCATTAAAAAATATTTCCGTGAAGTTTGTCGACAAGCAGATTGGCAGTTGAATAAATATATACATTATTTCGGGGTGGGAGGGCAGAAAACCTAGGAAGAGGGGGCGGGGAACTAGGGAAGATAATTATGACTGGTTGTGCTCTTGCGTCCAATTTCCGCTCCATCTCCTGCTGTAATTCCAGGCCGGTGACCTGTTGTTTTTCCAGCTCCTGTTTGGCGAATATCTGCTATGCCCACTTGTTAACCATTTTTGCTCGGATTCAGCCAATATAGTCTTCCTGGTTCAAGACCCTGAGGAAGATGATTTTTGATAAGCTTTTTTTTTTTTCCTGGAAGGATCTCTGAAACCTATTCTAATAAACAAGAAACAAGATTTCCATTATTATTATTATTATTATTGTTATTATAATTTTGTAAATTTATCAGATAAATAGGTTCTGGAAATCACAACCCACAAACTGTTCATTTTTAGCTTTTGACATAATTATACACATGAGCAATACACCACTCCTGACCATTGGCAATTTGGAATCTGATTAGGAAAAAGTCTTCAGAATAAGAGTGGATACAGAAAATGTGGAGATCCACATCCCTTTCATATATGTAATTACACATGCAAAAGCAAATGTCGTCAGCTATTCAACACCTGCTCATTAACAAGCTATAGGAAGGCATGAAATTTGAGTTACATAGCACTGTATCTTATCCGTTGAAAAAGTATTTCATAAAGATGCTAATAATTTTACTTATAACCACTATCTCTATTAATTTTTCAGTGCATTTTTGAGGCCTAAACTGGGAAAGCAATATGAAGCCTCATGTGTGGTATGTGATATTCAACATTTAATGATTGTTTCCATATTCTGTGTGGTCATTTCAACCCAAAGAAAGGCATTAAATTAAACTGACTGTATAGATTAATTCATTTAGTAAATATTATTGAGCACCTTCTATGTGTTAGGCAGGGTTCTAAATGATGGGATAGAGCAATAATCAAAATACAGAATTTGAATTCTAGTGGGAGGAAGTCAAGCCACTCACAAATAAGTAAAATACATGATAAGCTAGATAATGATAAGCACTATGGAGAAAATGAAGAAACAAAGGAGACTGGGGGCACTGGCAGCTCGGGATTGGGGGAGGGAGTGGATTCCATGTTAAGAGCAGTGGATAGGTAAGGCGTACCTGCTAATGTGACTGTTAGAGAAAACTGTGAAAATAGGAAAGGAGGAAGAGATAAGGGAAGAGTAAAGGGGAATAGCAAGTCTAAAGCACCTTATCCCCGAGTGGATAGGAGTAGAGTAGTAGAAGAAAGGGTGGAGAGATTACAGAGAACCAGGTGGTGAAGGGCCTTGCAGGACAAATATAAGAAGTCCATTCCTTCTTCAACAAAATTGAGACTGTTGGGGCGCCTAGGTGGCTCAGTGGGTTAAAGCCTCTGCCTTCGGCTCAGGTCATGATCCCAGAGTCCTGGGATCGAGCCCCGCATCAGGCTCTCTGCTCCGTGGAGAGTCTGCTTCCTCCTCTCTCTCTGCCTGCCTCTCTGCCTATTTGTGATCTCTGCCTGTCAAATAAAAAATTCTAAAAAAAAAAGAAAAAAGAAAAAAAATTGAGACTGTTATGGTGGAAGTTAATGAGATGAGGGCCTATGAACGACTCAAAGTCATATACGGTTCTGAACTTGATGTCTTGCATGTTTTGTGCAAGTCTGAAAATAGATGATATAAAATAATTATGAGAATATGCTATTAATATGTATACCTTATAGAGTGCACTTGTCCTGAGAGTCTAAGGGAATCATATATCCTTAAAAAGGTCCAAATTACAAATCAAAAACAAAAAACATGAAATCATGAACCAAAAATGAGATGAACTTTTCATAAATTTCATTAGAATTTGGAGCTCAAATAAGGATCTTCACATTTTATAGATCATAACCTAAAAGTGGAAACCTACCCATTTAGGCGTTGCCATGAAAATTTGCAAATGACTACACAGATGACTACATAGTGAGGAGTTCTGAAATGTGTTAGGGCCCTTAAAAATGATGAAAGCCAACTAGAAGGTTTTAAACGTGCATGCAGGTACACACATTCAAATAGGAATTTGTTTTGTTGTATCTCCTGCCCTTCAAAGTTGCCACAGAGATATTTTTAAAATATAATCTTTTAATAAGGATCTTTCAATGGAATTTGTTGTACTTAGCTCAAATTAGAGTAATTCGATGCTTAAAGAAATCACTGAGCCTTCCATAAATCATGCTTACAATTATATTAACTTAAAATAATCCTGAATTTTCCCTGTCCTTGGCAAAGATTTGGCATTTTTAATGTAGTCATACAATATCAAACAACTAAGTCACAGAGAAATAAAAATGTAGAAAGCAGTTTTCAGGGTTTAAAAAATAATAAGAGCTATATTAGTGACATTTAAGAAGGAAATGACATTAAGTACCCAGAGCACCCTATTATAAAATATACAACTCATCCTCTAAAATGTATTCAACAAGACTGTAAATTCTTTATAATCTTTTAATGCCCAACATACTCACATTTACTTAATGAATACTTAGATATCTGAGGGCTGAAGAATTTAAAATCATTTGGGTATGTCTTTATTCAGTTTAGAAAAAAAAAAACAAAAAACCATTATCTTTTTACACTCCTTACCAAAACCTCACCATGCTTTTCATTATGAAGATGGATTTCTTATTTTCCTTTTTTTAGTCAAAAAGTAACTCATTTTCTTCAGAGAATCTCTGTATTAAGCCATGTCTTTTTCTCTGGTATCCTAGTAGTACCAATAACACAGCTTGAATACTTGGAACCTGTGTTATGATCACTCTATAGCATATTTCCACAGTTTTCCTGATTACACAGGGCATCAGGTAGCAATCAGGTTCAATTCATGTAAGTCAAATATTTATTAAATTTATTTTAATATTTGGAAGCTATACTTTCCCTAACCCCTTATAGTGATATCCTCCCCCCCCATTCAAATAACAACAACATCAAAAAACTGGGAGTAGGTCTGATTTGTTCTGTGATGTTTCACTTTCTGAAAGTATCCCTGGCCAAGAAAGATTGAATAAACCAGCAAAGCTATGGCTTATTTCCTATCATTCTCCTTGCCCTTCCTTCCATCTTTGATTCAAAGTTATATGAAGTACCTTTATGGTTACAGGCATTAGGCAAGGAAATGTCTTGTGCCAGATTTTGCTTAGGACATGGAATAATTCAGAGACCCCCAAATCAGATTTCTTGAAAGAGTTGTATCTTATTTAACACTTTGTTGAACCGCATCAAAACAAATTCTGTCCTCAAGACACTTTCACAAAAGACATTTCATTGTGTTCTGCAAATGTGACAGCCCCTTTGGATGCCACAGCAGCATTTTATAACATATGACATGAGTTAAATGTGGTGTGCTCTTATTTAGGATGATGCTAATTTTGGTGAAAATAAAAATCACTTAATAATTTAGGTCCGATATTTAAATCAAAAACCTAAAAATGGTTAAAAAAATGATAATGACCCATTGTACATAACACGAAATGCAACGTGAGTGCACTTTAAAAACCTGACGCAGTGATTTGCATCTTGGTGTCCAGTTTCTCGTCAGACAGAATCTCCAATTCCTTATTTTACACATTTTTTTCTTCTTTTTCGGCATCCACAGTCCTTTGAACGTGTGTTGGTGGAGAACAAGCTGCATGGCCTTTCTCCAGCCCTCTCTGAAGCCATCCAGAGCATTTCCAGATGGGAGCTGGTGCAAGCTGCTTTGCCTCATGTCCTGCACTGCACTGCAACCCTGCTTTCAAACAGGAACAAGTTAGGTTGGTTCTTTTTCCTCATTCCTTCTTCATGGCATATAATCAGCAACACTCATGCTGGCGACATTTACTGGGTACTTAACTCTTTTTCCAGGCATTGAACACGTGATCTCATTCAGTTCTCATAAATGCCCCCTCACGTGGGTACCACTATGATCTCCATCTTACCAATGAAGGAACTGGCACTCTTATTCTTAAATCTTGAATTTTACAAGTAATGTGTAAATATATTTTCCTTTTAAACATTAACACATTACAGGGAAGCTGAAGCCCATCACCTCTCTGAGATGAGTTCCAATCCGATTTCTCTCTGGGCCTCTCAAATCCTAAAGCGACCTCTTGCACTTTGTAGTACTCTATGTATGTGTATGCATGTGCATAGACACTCTTCCTTTTTTTAGGATTCTCTTGAAATTGCTTTTCTCATGTGGTAACACGTCCTAACATCCACCCCATGTTCGCGCATGTGCTGTTTTCCATCCAGTTCTTTGCCCTTTTTTGGGTCTCTGCACAAAACACCCCTTTAGAGAGGGGTTTCTTGGTCACCCTGTCTAAAGTAAAGTAGTTGCTATCTTCAGAGCCTGGATTCTTAACCACCACGCTGCCTATTTGGAGATATATATGGGTATCTGCCTGAAGAGAGGGGATGTGTGTAGTTTCTCCTCCTATGACACTGTTATTCTGCAGAGATTGTAAACAGTTAGGAAGCCCTAAAACAAGAATGAGCCCTGAGCCCTTCCAGGGGCTCCTGGGTGACTCAGTCAGTTAAGCATCTGCCTTTGGCTCAGGTCATGATCCCAGGGTCCTAGGATTGAGCTTTGCATCTGGCTCCTTGCTCAGTGGAGAGTTTGCTTCTCCCTCTCCCTCTGTGAGCTCTTGCTCTTATTCTCTCTCAAATAAACAAACAAATAAATAAACAAATCTTAAAAAAAAAGAAAAAGAATGAGCCCTTCCAGCCATGGATGTAAGAAGTATAGAGAAATGCTAGTGTCTCCCAGGAAATCAACCTGCAGAGCAAAGCAAGGATGTTCTTTCCATACCCAAAGTTGATATCCATTGTTCTGGTAGCAGAGTTTGTCTTAACTCGGCTATGTGATTGTCCCCATGCAGGCCACCAAGATAAACTGGGTGTTGCTGAGACAAAGCTCCTTCACACCCTTCACTGGATGCTTCTAGAGGCCCCCCAGGACTGCAACAGCGAACGGTTTGGGGGCACAGACCGTGGCTCCAGCTGGGGTGGCAGCAGCAGTGCATTCATCCACCAGGTAGAAAACCAGGGTTCTCCAGGGCAGCCTTGTCAAAGCAGCTCCAACGATGAAGAAGAGAACAACCGAAGGAAGATCTTCCAGAACTCCATGGCCACTGTGGAGCTCTTTGTGTTTCTCTTTGCTCCTCTGGTACACAGGATCAAGGTAAGGAGAGGGCTAGTGTTAGGCTGAGGGGGAATAGAGGTGAGGTGGGCTTCAAATGGTGTTTCCATATTTCCATATTTGATTGTCCATGTCTTTATATGATTTTGTGGCAAGCCAAGACATGGCGAGATTTATTTCTATTATCAAACCACTGATTATGAGTTCAAAACACAGTTCCCTGCATATCATTGTCTACTTAAAAATCTTCAAAGTTTCTCCTTCTGCCCCAAGATCATGTCCAGCATATTAAACATGGCACATAAGGTCAAAGAACTTTTAATGTATCATTTGTCAGTCCCTACTGGCATCTTCATGATCCAGCTCTGGGAGCCGTTCCCTGAATATACCCTTGCCATTCGCTCTGCCCTCTTTCTTTCCTCTGTTTGTCTGATGATTCCTCAAACCTCAACTTCAATGTCCTCATTTCCATGAAGCTGTTCCTCTGAAACTCCCCATGTAGACTAAGTCATTATCTCCTTTGTATTTCTACAGTACCTTGTAAGCTGTCTGTTATAATACAGGTCTAGAGCAGAAGTTCTAAATGTCTTCTATGCCGTGGACTTCTAGACAGTGTGGTACAAGCTGAGAATTGCTTTCCAAAATATTTCTTAAAGCATAAAATGCAAAACATAGGATGATATGGAAATCAATTGTACTAAAATGTAACTATAGACAAGTACCCTTTGGGTCTGAAGGAGACAATATGATTCGAAATTATGTGAAATTATGTGAAAACACACCACTTTCTAGCTGTGTGATCATGGTGATGTTACTTAACTTCTCGGATCCTCCATTCCATACAGCTGTGGATACCTCTAACACAGGGTGAATATATGTGAGGACACAATGTAGTTCCCACACGTGGAGAGAAATCAAGATGTACTTGTTATTTCTGTAAATGAAAATTATGGTATACCCTCTGAGTGCTAAGTTAAGAGATAAGAAGAAACTGTCATACTCAAGTGTTCTTTAATAGAATAATAAGATCCTAATAAACGATTCAAGTATATGTATATATGTATGTATGTGAGTGTGTGTATATACGTATATGTAGGTGGTTGTAAGACCATTAATAATCACTATTAGGAGAATGAAGGGAATCTTTTCACTCCTTTTAGTTTTAGTTAAAGGTCACTTTTGCTTGACACTGTCCCATTGCTGCCAGGAATAGAATTGAAATTATCTGTAAATTTCCAAAATGCTTTGCATGCACTGGTAACATTGCTCATGAAACATACTAAAAATTTCAAATGTTGTGAAATCCAACTAAATAGCTGCTTTAAAATATTTGACTTTCCATGGGGTGCCTGGGTGGCTCAGTGGGTTAAAGCCTCTGCTTTCGGCTCAGGTCATGATCCCAGGGTCCTGGGATCGAGCCCCACATCGGGCTCTCTGCTCCACGGAGAGCCTGCTTCCTCCTCTCTCTCCCTGCCTGCCTCTCTTGCCTACTTGTGATCTCTGTCTGTCAAATAAATAAATAAAATCTTAAAAAAAATATTTGACTTTCCATTTTAAAAAGTCTTTTATGATGGTTACACTTACTAAAAAACATTAATTTAGACCATCTCCTGGTTTATAGGACTAGCGGGTGCAGGCTCCTGCCCATCTTCTTGGCCCCCATCTCCTGCCATGTCAATAGCCTTTCTCTCCTTCACTAACCTCCGAGTTCAGTGGGGCTTACCCACAAACTCATTCTTGCTTTCAAGTAATGCACTTGTTTTTCTTTCTGTTTGAAACAACGACCTCTACCTCCTCCCCTAAATTTTCATATGGGCATATCTGTCTCATCAGTTTACTCACAACTCAAATGTTACCACCTCAGAAAGAATTTTCCTGACTACTTTTGTGTGACTAACACATGACTATCCTTTTTTCTTTTTTCCCTCTTTGCACTTCCAAGTATCCAAAATTATTGTGGTTGTTTGCGTATTTATTGCCCTTTATCCCCCTAGAACAGAGTTATTGAGCAAAAGGACATTGCCTGTCAAGGTCACACTGTATTTCCAGTGTCTAGTGTCTGCCAAAAATGGGGTACTCAGTAAATATTTAATAGGTCACTCATTGAATAAACCAGGTGCTACGAGTAGTGATTATATGTAGGTACATTGTCCTTAAAATGGAGAGGACAGGAAAGAAAGTTTCTTTAAATAATGAGCCCATAAAGATTTCTACCTGTGGACAGATATCCTCTGGATTAAAAAATGTGGAAGTGCAGAAGTGACTAGAATGGTTGTAATTTTATTTGAAGACATGACTGAGAGTCCAAGTTTTGGAAACAGGTTTGCATTTGAATCACAAGTTTGCTGCTTCCTACTATGTGACTATGAGACTTAGAAACTGAAGCCTCAGTTTCCCCCAAGTATTAGTTGGACATACGAATAGTTTTATGAGATATTGTGATGAAACATGATAATGATCAACATTATACATAAAGAGCCTTAACAAATGTGAGTTGCTTTTAGTGATGGCATTTTTTCGTTATTAGTATTTTATATTATTAGTAGAAAGGGAGCCTCCTCTTCCAGGGGAGACTAAACAGTTTCTGGCTCAAGACCCTCAAGTTTTACTTATAACCTGGAAGATTTATGAGGGAGTAATTGGAGAATTTATAAGGGAATAAGACAATGCATATAAAACATGGTATAGTGATTAAATCCTAATAAACTGTTATTATTAGCTGTTATTACTAGCATATTGTTATTTCATCATTTTATTATCTCTATGAAGAAAATACTGTTCCAGATGCTATAGGGATTAAAAAATATTAATGAGTCAATAAATTTCTCCAAAAGGCTTTTTCCTTCTGAGCAAGGTGTTTGCTTTTTTAAGTTTTTTAAGTATACAGCCCCTAGACCAGGGTTTCTCAGCCATGGCACCATCGGTATTTTGGGCCAGATGATTCTTTCTTGTGGAACATTGCCTTGTGCCTTGTAGGGTATCAGTAGCTTTTCTGGCCCCTACTCACCAGATGCCAGGAGCACCTCCTCCCTCTGAGCTGCGTTGGCCCAAATGCCTCCAGACATTGCTAGGTGTCCCCAGTGGGTGGGAAGGGGATGAGAATTGCCCCTGATTGAGAATCACTGCCTTCAGTCTTTCATTGGCCTGCTGCTTATCAGACTCTGTCTGTCTCCAGTTTTCTATCCATACCACACACGTGTGAACTGCTCCTCACCAGTACCATTAAAGTCCGTTTTCCCTTCCTTCCTTCGCATTTGCCCTTCAAAATGTTAACCCCAAGTCATGACCAAAATCCATTTTTTCTACCCCTGCCCCAGATACCTGCTTGCTCCTGGGGGAAAACCACATAACCATTCATACTGGTCTTTCTGCAAAGTTGTCATTTCCAACCCCTGTGTGCTGTCCCACTTGGCATTCCTTTTCTTTTTCTTTTTTTTTTTAAGATTTTATTTATTTATTTGACAGAGAGAGATCACAAGTAGGCAGAGAGGCAGGCAGAGAAAGAGGGAACCTGGCTCCCCACTGAGCAGAGAGCCCGATGCGGGGCTCGATCCCAGGACGCTGAGATCATGACCTGAGCTGAAGGCAGAGGCTTAACCCACTGAGCCACCCAGGTGCCCCACTGGCATTCCTTTCCTTGACACCACTCCCTCAAGTTGCCTATCAGCACTTACACAGACAATGTTACAGGCTTAATATTTGTTGAATGAATTAACTCATTAATTAGCAAATTAATATAAATGACTCATCTTTTTGTAAGAGTGTATATTTCAATGCATGTTTTTCTCTTTTAATTAAGTTCTTATTTTAATTTCAGTATGGTTAACATACAGTGTTATATTGATTTCAGGTGTGCAGTAGAGGGATTCAACAATTCCATACATCACCTAGTACTCATCACAGCAAGTGTACCCCTTCATCCCTATCACCTATTTCACCATCCCCTAAGCCACACTCCCACCCCTCTGGTAATCATCCGTTTGTTCTCTATAGTTAAAAGTCTGTTTCTTAGTTTGTCTCACCCTCTCTCTTTTTCTTTGTTCATTTATTTTTTTCTTAAATTCCACATGAATGAAATCATATATTTGTCTTTCTTCGACTTATTTCACTTAGCACCGTATTCTCTAGCTCCAAACATGTCACTGCAAACAGCAAGATTCCACTCTTTTTTGTGGCTGAATAATAGTCCGTCATGTCTCTGTACCACATCTTTATCCCCTCATCCATTGATGGGTACTTGGGCTACTTCCATAATCTGGCTATTGTAAATAATACTGCAAAAAATATAGAGACACATGTATCCCTTTGAACTACTGATTGATTGACTGATTGGGTAAGTACCCAGTATTGTGATTACTGGATCATAGAATAGTTCTAGTTTTAATGTTTTGAGGAACTTTCATACTGTTTTTCACAGTGGCCACACAAGTTTACATTCCTACCAACAGTGTGAGAGGGTTCCTTTTTCTTCACATCCTCACCAACACTTGTTTTTTTCTTGTGTTTTTGATTTTAGCCATTCTGACAGGTGTGAGGTGATATCTCATTGTGGTTTTGATTTACATTTCCCTGGTGGTGTGTGAGGTTGAGCGTCTTTTCACATATTTGTTGGCCATCTGTATGTCATCTTTGGAGAAATGTCTATTCATGTCTTCTGCCTGTCTTTTAACTGGATTGCTTATTTTTGGGGTGTTGAGTTTTATAAGTTCTTTATATGTTTTGGATACTAATCCTTTATCCAATACATCATTTGCAAATATCTTCTCCCATTCAGTAGGTTGTCTTTCAATTTTGTTGGTTGTTTCCTTCACTGTGTAGAAACTTTTTATTTTGATGTAGTCCTGATAGTTTAATTTTGCTTTTATTTCCCTTGCCTCAGGAGACACATCTAGAAAATGTTATGGCTGATGCCAGAGACATTACTGCCTGTGTTCTCTTTTAGGATTTTTGTGGTTTCAGATCCTTAATTCATTTTGGTCCTTAATCCATTTTGAGTTTATTTTAGTGTAAGAAAGTGATCCACTATCATTCTTCATCATGTTGTTGTCCAGTTTTCCCAGCACCATTTGTTGAAGATGGTTCAAGAAGTTGTCTTTTTCCCATTGCATAGTCTTTCCTCCTTTGTTGAAGATTAATTGACCATATAATTGTGGGTTTAACTCTGGGTTTTCCATACTATTCCATTTATCTATGTGTCTTTGTGCCAGTACCATACTGTTTCGATTACAATAGCTTTGTAGTATAACTTAAAATCTGGGATTGTGATACCTCCAGTTTTGTTTTTCTTCTTCATGATTGCTTTGGCTCTTCGGGGTCATGTGTGGTCCATACAGACTTTAGTATTGTTTACTCCAGTTCTGTGAAAAATGCTGTTGGTATTACCATAGGTATTGTATTAAGTCTGTATATTACTTTGGATAGTAAAGGCATTTAACAATCCATGAGCATGGAATATCTTTCCATTTCTTTGTGTCCTCTTCAATTTCTTTCATCAGTGTTTTAGAGTTTTCAGAGTACTGATTTTTTTGTTTCTTTGGTAAAGTTCATTCCTAGGCACTTGATTATTTTGGGTGCAATTATAAATGGGATTGTTTTCTTAATTTCTCTTTCTGCTGCTTCATTATCTGTGTATAGAAATGCAACAGCTTTCTGTATATTGATTCTCTGATTTTAATTTATAACTGCCTCAAATATGTCACATGAAATAAATCTAAAAATTCTGTCAAATAGATTATTTTCAACTAAATTTAATTTGGTGAAAAATTTTGGGTATTTATTATAACTAAGGAATTTAGTGCACTTATTTGCATATGTACTTATTCCTTCAATAAATATTTATTGAGTACCTAATCTATGAGAGGCATTACTCAGAGTGCTAGCAAAATAGCAAGGAATAAAAATCCAAGCCTCAATAAGGTTTTTATAAAATCCATATGTTTGAAGTAAACAACTTTAAAATTTAAAATAATATTAATTTTTAAACTCGATTTCTCTAAACTATTTGTAGACATATTTAGAATTTCATGCCATCAAGAAAACGGGCTTTCGGTGAAAGCAAGAAATGCATCTGAGATGTGGAGCTATTGATTCTACTACTGTCCGTGTCTTCTGGTTTTTCTAAGGACCTTACTAGACCCCCTGCCCCACTGCTGCTTGAATGATAGTGTCTCTTCCAGCTATCAACTTTTTGGCCATGACTGCATACATAGCATTACATGACCCTCTAAAGGGGACTCCAGAAGAGAAATTAGGGTCCCAGAGCTTATGCATTCAACCAACTTAAAAGGACTTACAAAGGAATATAACAACATAAGAAAAGGCCACGCATTCTGCAAGTGTTCAAGTCTAAAGAATGATTTGATTTAGTTTGTGTTACTTGTGAAATGTAAACTATCTTCAGTTAATCAACAAGTCTGTCTTGATGCTCAAGGAGAAATGCACAAAAGATCTCAAATTGTCTCCAATAAATATACAATCTATTTGGAAATATATCAAAGAAAGCAAAATAATAACTCTCAGTGAGTGCTAACATCGGTAGGGCCAGTGTTAAAGGCCCAGGTTTCAGTATAAGAGAGCTTACCTTTGGATGCAATGTCCACTGGGTTTTATTTTGTCCCAAGATTACTGGTGAGGAACATGGAGAAGGACTGAGCTCAGAAGCTATGAAACGATCAAAACCAGGTTAATTGAAATTTGGCTTCCTGAAATTCTGGAGACAAATCTGATAAACTTTGCTCTCCCTGCTTGCTGGATCTAACACCATACATAATATTATGTTCCCTTATCTTTAAATCTGCCTGTCAAGCTGTTTACTCAGTATCTTTAGTTGAATGTCTAACAAGCATCTCAAACTTAACATGTCTGTACCTAGACTCCTGGTATCCCCACACCTGCTCCTCCTTCATCTTGCCTATCTTTGTCAAAGCCAAAAACCTTTGACACGTCGTTCTCACACCTTCCACTTCCAGTCTGTAGACTGTGTATTCAAAATGTATCCAGAATCTACCACTGCTCATTTCGCCCTCTACAAACTCTCTCCTGTAATTATCTTCCACCTTAATTATAATAATAGCTTCCTAAACTGTCTCTCTTTCCACTTTTGCCCTTTCTGGAGCTATTCTTAATAGCCTCAGTAATCCTATCAAACATACATTCAGTAATGTCACGCCACTACTCAGAACCCTTGTGGTTCCCCCGTCTTACTCAGTAATTGCTGAAGCCCTTACTATGACCTATCAGGCGCTATATTATTTGGAACTCAATAACTTCTCTGACCTTACTTTTTCCTTCTACTCTTCTGCTATTTACTTGACTCCAGATTCACAGTCTCCTGGCTTATTCTTGATAGACCAGGCATATTTAGGACCTTTGCACTTGCTTATCCCTTCTCGTGGAAAGTTTTTTCTGAAAATATCTACATGGCAGCTCCTTCATTTCATGTAGATCTTTTTACTCAAAAGCCACTTTCACAACAAGGATTTCCCCTGGCCATCTTATCTAAAATTTCAACACGTTACAGACACAACCCATTGCCTGCTTTACTTCTCCTTTTGCACCTAGAAGAACAGGGATTTTTGTATGCTTTGTTCACTATTCTAGCCCAGAGTAGAGTAGTTCCAGGTATGCAGTAGGTGGTGTATAATATTTGTAGAATGAATGTTGACAGAATTTGACAAAGTGCTTTATGTACTTTCCTGATACATTCACAGTGAGTCCTAGATGCTTTCCCATCATGGGCCCTGTTGTAGCCCCAGCATCCTAGTCCATAGCTTACAGATGCAGCTTCTCTGTATCAATGTGTGGATTTCGCCAGTCTTTCCACCTGAAGTTTCCTTGACACTGAGCCACAATGATTCACCACTTGCAGGATCACTTTTCATTTTTCCCAATTTATTCCTACTTCTTATTCTTCTAGATCAGTGGTTTTCTTTTTTTTTTTTTAAGATTTTATTTATTTATTTGACAGAGATCACAAGTAGGCAGAGAAGCAGGCAGGGGTGGGGAGGAAAGTAGGCTCCCCACCGATCAGAGAACCTGATGTGGGGCTTGGTTCCAGGACCCTGGGATCATGGCCTGAGCTGAAATCAGAGGCTTTAACCCACTGAGCCACCCAAGCGACCCATACATCAGTGGTTTTCAACCGTGGCTACATGTGAAAGTCAGCAGAGATCTTCAGAGCGATTCTAATTTAATTGTTCTGGGCAAGGGAAGGAGTTGAGACCTGGGCCTCCTAGGTTTTAACAGCTCCTTAGGTGATTATAATATGTAAGCTAGGGTTGCAAATCCCTGCCACAAGTGAATTTCTGGGTCTCGGTTGTGTTCATTAATCTGTAATCACATTCTCTGCTTCCATCTCTTTCTTTTTGAGAGGCTGAGTTGTTTAATTTCTTTATTTTATTTCTTTTTTCTTTTTAATTTTAATTACGGTTCGTGGCTGAGTTGTTTAAAATTTAATCTCAGAGTGTTATATATTTGTACTTAAAAAATATGAGATTGCATTTTAAACATCTCAACCTCTCAAAATAATCTCAGAGTGTTATATATTTGTACTTAAAAAATATGAGATTGCATTTTAAACATCTCAACCTCTCAAAATGATGTCATGATGAAGCAGAGAATATTCTCCCTGGAAGAGACTTTAAATTGTAGATAAACTGAGTGAGTATGGGTTGTAAGGTCAGTGTAATTCAGCAAGTGCTTGTTGAGCTCCTATTGTGTACCCACTTTCTAATGCTGTGTTAAGCGTTGTGATGATGCCAGGTGCTGTGGAAGGGGGAGAATGCCTGATAGGCCCTCAAGGAATTAAAGATTTTTGAGAAGGTAACATTGCAAAACAATATACTAGGAAGGTCTAAATATATGTTCCTGATTCCATGAAGCAAAGACAAAAGATGGCCTGGAGAACAGAAAGTTAAAATAGCCTTTATCTGAGGATATTGATTTAAGAGGGAGAAAGAAAGACAATTAAATAATTAAGAGGAATAATAATGATAACCACAAGAGATCTGCCAAGACTCTTGAAATAAACAGGCCTTGATCACTGCTAACAGAAAACAATGATTTGTGTTTCACACTTTGTCCAAAGCTCCATTTTAATTATTAATTTTGCCAAAAGCTGACCACTGTGGTTTCCATAGTAATTGTGATGATAACTTAGGGCTACTGGTTTAACCTAGAAACACTCATCTGAGTGATGAAAGAGGGTTTAGAAGATCAACCTACTTTGACAATAATCTTATGAATGATACTAATCACTGTAATGACTGGGCCTTTCAACCAGTTACAAGCCAGGTATTAGATATAAATCTTCTCTTCCCTCAGGAATCTGACCTTACCTTCCGACTGGCCAGTGGGCTTGTTATATGGCAGCCTATGTGGGAGCACAGACAACCCGAAGTCTCTGGCTTCACAGCACTGGTGAAGCCCATCAGGAACATCATTACAGGTTCGTAACTTGGACATCCAGTGGAACAGGGGTAGCAGACTCCCTCACATACAGGAGTAAAGGTGATGGAATGATTTGCTCTTAAGAAACCAAGAGAAGAAAATTACTCCAGGGAGAATGTTAGTGCCCCAGGCACAGGGCTCACTCACAGGATGAGAAACTAAACCAGGGGCACATGCCATTGAGTGGTGTGGCTTTGGAGAAGTCATTTTAACTTCCTGCACTTCATTCTCCTCATATGTAAAACAGGAGTTAAAATATAATATTGCTAGTACTTATGGGTTATTATGAAGAATAAATGAATTAATTTATGTAAAATTGTTTAGAAGAATGCCAGGTACATAGTAAGTAAGTTAGCTGTAGTTATAATTTTATCATCATAATCATCATTATAGTAGACAAAGTAACAGCTCCTTAATAATCTTGTCTTGATGTTTATTTGCTATCAAAGTGTTTCACTACAGGAAATGTCTAATAAAATAATCTTATTGGTGAGTTGTAGAAAGACTAACACATGATAGCTTGAAAAGTACTTGGAAGGCGGATGCTTCATTCCAGATCTATCTCTTACTAGATACCTAACCTGAGGTATTACCTTACCTGAGTATTCCTATTTCTTTTTTTTTTTAAGATTTATTTATTTTTATTTATTTGACAGACAGAGATCACAAATAAGCAGAGAGGCAGGCAGAGAGAGAGGAGGAAGCAGGCTCCCTGCTGAGCAGAGAACCTGATGCAGGGCTCGATCCCAGGACCCTAGGATCATGACCTGAGCTGAAGGCAGAGGCTTAACTCACTGATCCACCCAGGCGCTCCTCCTATTTCTTTAAAATGGAGAAAATAAATACCACCTTATATGGCCTCATAGCGTGGAATAAGTAAGAATCCACATAAGGTACCCATTTTATAGCTTAATAACTTCCATCTTTCTATTTCCAACCAAACTTTTAGAATTGATAATAACATCTAGAAAGAGATAAATTATGTGGTACATCTACAGATGCATGAGATAAATATATCTCTATCATTTGCTTAGTTCCCAAGATTTTTCTGTAGACAGTAGAAGATTATGCATGTAAAGAGGGAAAGGAAACCATCAAGAAGTTCTTATGTATTTTCCCCCTATAATTTAACATAGCTTTGTAAGGTACATAATATGCTAAAGTGTTTTCTATAAAGAAGAGTGCCATATTATTTATACACGTGATAAGATGCTTATAGTGACAAATCATGCTTACTATTGTAATTCAAACAAAAGATGAAGTTTTTCATATGTAAAAGTAGACTAATTCCAGATTTAATGTGTACAATACATTAACTAGTGAAACAAGTTGTAAATTCAAGAGTAACAGTCTGTCATAAGGTTCGAATAGCAAGGGACTAACTGTATAAAAATGTCATAGCCAGAAGTGATCTACTTCAGATTCCATGGAGGGAATGAGGTTAATTTCATCGAATTAAAACCATCTGAAAGTGAAGATGGATATACAAGGTTAAAAAACTGAAAACAATAGAAATAAGAAGAAAATAAAATATGTTACAGTAAAACAAAACTATTACTGAAAAAGACATCTTTATGTTGACTAAGAAAATTTTTTTCATATTTTTAAGTCATCACTTTCCTTTTGAATAAAGAGGTCACTTCACATTTAGGTCTCTCTCTCCATCTCTCTCTCATTAATACGTAAACTATCATTTAACAGATGCATTAAAATTATTAAGAAATCGTGTCCCTCATGAATCCCTGGGGCTGTTCACGTCACCATCCCTTGCTCCTGGATGATATTCACAGTGGGTTCTTTCCCATCTGCCTGATGCCTGTGAAGGTGAAAACAGTGCCCAGCTTCTGAAGTGAAATTAACTCAGCTCAGACACATGGCCAGAAGAGAAAGCAGTGGCATGTAGGTGACACTCCCTGGGTCTATTGTTTTGTGACCTCAGTACATCCTTTTCTCAGCATCAGTTTGCTCACAGTTCTCATGTGGCACGACCAGCTTCAGTCCCCACTGTTCCCAGTCCTCAGGAAAAGACATAATTGATTTGAATCTTGCCGTAGAGGAAGCTTGATGTGAGCTTAATGTGCTCATAAATGCACAGGCCCTGGAGCCAAAAAGCCTGGGCTTAAAACTTCAAGTGAGAGTCAAATGATCTTGGGCAAGTTATACTCCCTGTGCCTTAGTATCTTTATCTGTAAAATGGGTCTAATAGTAGTCCATATGTTATGATAGGTTATTGTAAAGGTTAAATGAGTTGAGACAGTAGTTCTTCCCCCCATCTGTGGTTTCACTTTCCGCAATTTCAATTCCCTGTGGTCCAAACGCAGATGATTTAATTCTCCTTCTGACAAATCATCAGAAGGTCAGTAATTAATACTACATCATAACGCCTATGTCCTTGACCTCACTTCATCTCTTCACATAGGCATTTTATCATCTCACATCATCACAAGAAGAAGGGTGAATGCAGTACAATAAAGTATTTTGAAAGAGAGAAAGAGACCACATTCATATAACTTCTATTATGGTATATTGTTGTAATCATTCAATTTCATTATTAGTGGTTGTTGTTAATCTCTTACTATGTGTGATTTATAAGTTAAACTTTATCATAGGTAAGTATGTGTAGGAAAAAACAGTATAGGTAGGGTTCAGTAGTAGCCACAGTTTGAGGCATCCACTTGGAAGAGATCCCCACAGATAAGAGAGGAGTACTGTATACATAAAATGTTTTTAAAAGGATGTGACAGATACTTAGTTCTATATAGATGTTAACTATTATTACTTTTAGTGTTGTCAACTTTTTAGCACCATAGCCCATTGAGTCAGCCTGAATAGATGAACAAATCTATATTGTTATGATGACCTAGAAATGTGAAGGATTTTCTTTTCTTTTTTTTTTTTAATTTTTATTTTTTATAAACAAATTTTTATCCCCAGGGGTACATGTCTGTGAATCGCCAGGTTTACACACTTCACAGCACTAACCATAGCACATACCCTCCCCAATGTCCATTACCCCACCCACCTTTCCCGACCCCCTCCCCCCAGCAACCAATGTCTACAATAGCCAAACTATGGAAAGAGCCTAGATGTCCATCAACAGATGAATGTGAAGGGTTTTCAATTGGTTATTTGATTCTTCTTACAAAATAGTCTATTAAATGTCTTCTTTCAAGCTGATAATGATATGTTAAAATGATTTTTTTTTTAAGGCATGCACGGGTGAAGTAAAATGAGCTTATTTATCATAATATTATAAAATTTGTGATGGTATTTCCCCTATCTTGGCAGCTAAGAGAAGCTCTCCTATCAACAGTCAAAGTCAAACCTGTGAATCACCAAATCAAGATGCAAGACATCGAGAGGTGAGTTTATTGTGATTGTGGGAAGAGAGGAGGTGTCATTTCCTGGCTGTAGTGTAGTATGAAGGATAAGACGCGTTCTAGAATGATCCTACTTGCTTTCAAAACAAGTTCCTATTCCTGAATATAAAACTTTAAGTAGTCTCCGGTTTTCTGTCAAATATGGAAAATAACTTTAGGCACTTATCCGGGGTGGGAGTGCTGAGACAGGAGCATGTATAACTGTGTTTTATCTTTGTGGCAAGTGGGTAATCAGTGGCGTTTTCTCAATGACTCATGTGTGATCAGTAGTGCTCTATCCCAACGGTTACTGTGTAATAAATAGTGCTTTACTTCAATGGCTAGTGTGAAACATTCAATAAGTGTTAGTTATCTTTATTCCTCCTACATTAAAGTGTCATCTTGTTCTCAATTATTAAATCTCCTTAATATCTGGGATGCTTGGGTCACTCATTTGGTTCAGCATCTGCCTTGGCTTGGGTCATGATCCCAGGGTGCTAGGATTGAGTTCTGCATTGGGCTCCCTGCTCAGCTGCTTCCCCTTCTGCTTGCCTTTCCCTGTGCTTGTTTTCTCTCTCTGTCTCCCTCTGACAAATAAATAAATAAAGTCTTAAAATCTTAAAAAGAACTCCTTAATATTCTTTAGACAAGAGTAATATAGCTAAAAAGTATGAACTCTTACGCTGAAAAGAAATTTAAAAAAAAAGAAAAAAAAAGAGTAATATAGCTAAGACAATGCTGCAGCAGGTGGGAGGAGGGAGTAGAAAGAAGGCATAAGGTATAGATAGTCTTATCCTTTAAGAAATCTAAAGTTTAGGGGCACCTGGGTGGCTCAGTGGGTTAAGCCTCTGCCTTCAGCTCAGGTCATAATCCCAGGGTCCTGGGATCGACACTGCATTGGGCTCTCTGCTAGGCAGGGAGCCTGCTTCCCCCTCTCTCTCTGCCTGCCTCTTTGCATACTTGTGATCTCTGTCTGTCAAATAAACAAATAAAACCTTAAAAAAAATCTAAAGTTTAATGAAACATCAGGATGAATCCACATAAAAGAGAATATGCATAATAAAAAAGAATATAATTCTGTGAAAAATATTCATGCATTCTTTGGTTTGGAAAAGAAAGAAATGAAGGCTAGGGTAGTTCAAAGCCACATGTTTATGTATACTGCCATTAATTTAATGTATTTCTAGATGAGCTACCTTCACTTCCAGTTCAACTTGTGCAAAATATAATTTTCTGCTTTCTGGCAACATTGGATCCTCTTTCTAACCGATGCATTACTCTCAGTAGTGCCATCATCCTTTCTCCCCTCAAAATCACAAATTTTGGAGTCCTATTATATCTACTGTTTCCTGAACATTTACTAAGTACAGACACTGTGAATTATCTGCTATATTTTATCTATTCTGAGATAAAAAAATTTTTCACTTTTAATATTTGAAATCACATGTTTGATGATCTTTGGTTTCTTAAAACCTCCCTGCCTGTTAGCAGTATTGATAAGTTGTCATTTTCATAAGGTTGCGCAGCATGAATTTGTCATTTCTTGCTTCTAACTTTGCAGAATCAGAATCAGTGACTTAGAAGAATATGTTAGAGGGAATAGCAGAGCATTCTTTTAAGAATAACACTTTGAAGAAATAACATTTTTGATAGAGAGAAAGTTACTCTGTGGAAAAACACGTGTCAAAAACTCTAATTTTAAATTTAGAAATTTCAAGAGTACCTCTACCAATTTATTTCACTTGAATCTTCCTTTTTACATATACAAAGGATGAATATATAATCAAAATTATGCCTAAATAAGTCTAAGATAGTGCTTTTAATAAATATATTAGAAAAAGTCCTCACTGGTAAGTGTCCTAGTTTAATTAACATAGTTTTTTTCTTAATTGAACATAAAATAATGGTGTCTTATAACTGATGACCTCTTAGAGACAACAAATATGTCTCCTATTTCATTTCCTTCCTCCTCTCAATTTGATTTCTTTCTGAGTCATATTATTTTATCTTGTTATGTTGCACAGGTGTGTTCTTTATTCTCTACACCTGAAACTACCCTCTAAATCCCAGTCCTCATAACTAGATTGCAGTTGGAACCACCTAATTGGATTTTTCTACCTCTAGCCTCTCCTGCTTCACATAAATATCACTTAATAATGCCTGACTATCCCAGGGGAATTCTACCAAACATTTAAAGAAGAATTAATACCTATTCTCCTGTAACTGTTCCCAAAAAAAAGAAATGGAAGGAAAACTCCCAAACTCATTTTATGAGGCCAGCATCACCTTGGTCCCAAAACCAGACAAAGACCCTGCCAAAAAGGAGAATTACAGACCAATGCCTTTGATGAACACAGATGTGAAAATTCTCACCAAAATACTAGCCAGTAGGATCCAACAGTACATTAAGAAGTTTATTCACCACGACCAAGTGGGATTTATTCCTGGGCGCAAGGTTGGTTCAACAACCACAAATCAATCAATGTGATACAACACATTAATAAAAGAAAAAAACAAGAACCATGTGATATTCTCCATAGATGCTGAAAAAAGCATTTGACAAAGTACAGCATCCTTTCTTTATCAAAACTCTTCAAAGTGTAGGGAGAGAGGGTATACACCTCAATATCATCAAAACCATCTATGAAAAACCCACAGTGAATTAATTCTCAAAGGGGAAAAACTGTGAGCTTTTCCCTAAGGTCAGGAACATGGCAGCAATGTCAGTTACCACCACTGCTATTCAACATAGTACTAGAAGTCCTAACCTCAGCAGTCAGACAACAAAAAGAAATAAAAACCTTCTGAATCAAGAAAGAAGAAGTCAAACTCTCAGTCTTTGCAGATGATATGATACTTTATATGGAAAACTCAACAAGACTCCACTCTAAAACTGCTAGAACTCATACAGCAATTCAGTAAAGTGTCAGGATATAAAATCAATGCTCAGAAATCAGTTGCATTTCTATACACCCATAGCAAGACCCATAGCAAGAAAGAAGAAAGAGAAATTAAGTCGTCGATCCCATTTACAGTTGTACCCCAAACCATAAGATACCTAGGAATAAACCTAACCAAAGAGTCAAAGAATCTGTACTCAGAAAACTATAAAGTACTCATGCAAGAAATTGAGGAAGACCAAGAAATGGAAAAACATTCCATGCTCATGGATTGGAAGAACAAATATTGTGAAAATGTCTATGCTACCTAAAGCCATCTACACATTTAATGCAATCCCAAACAAAATACCATCCATTTTTTCAAAGAAATGGAACAAATAATCCTAAAATTTATATGGAACCAGAAAAGGCCCCGAATAGCCAGAGGAATGTTGAAGAAGAAAGTCAAAGTTGGTGGCATCACAAATCCAGACTTCAAGCTCTATTACAAAGCTGTCATCATCAAGACAGTGTGGTACTAGCACAAAAACAGACACATAGATCAGTGGAACAGAATAGAGAGCCCAGAAATGAACCCTCAACTCTATGGTCAACTAATCTTCGACAAAGCAGGAAAGAATGTCCAATGGAAAAAAGACTCTTCAAAAAATGGTGTTGGGATAATTGGACAACCACATGCAGAAAAATGAAACTGGACCATTTCCTTACACCACACACAAAAATAGACTCAAAATGGATGAAAGACCTCAATGTGAGACAGGAATCCCTTGAAATCCTTGAGGAGAACACGGGTAGCAACCTCTTCAACCTCACCCATAGCTACTTCGTGGTAGACACATCGCCAAAGGCAAGGGAAGCAAGGGCAAAAATGAACTATTGGGACTTCATCAAGATCAAAGGCTTTTGCAGCAAAGGAAACAGTCAACAAAACCAATAGACAGTTGACAGAATGGGAGAAGATATTGGCAAATGACATATCAGGTAAAGGGCTAGTGTCCAAAATCTATAAAGAACTTATCAAACTCAACATCCAAAGAACAAATAACCCAATCAAGAAATGGGCAGAGGACATGAACAGACATTTCTGCAAAGAAGACATCCAGATGTCCAACAGACATGAAAAAGTGCTCAACATGACTCGGCATCAGGGAAATACAAATCAAAACCAGAATGAGATACCACCTCACACCAGTCAGAATGGCTAAAATTAACAAGTCGGGAAACGACAAATGTTGGAGAGGATGTGGAGAAAGGGAACCCTCCTACACTGTTGGTGGGAATGCAAGCTGGTGCAGGCACTCTGGAAAACGGCACAGAGATTCCTCAGAAAGTTGAAAATAGAGCTTCCCTACGACCCAGCAATCACACTACTGGGTTTTTATCCTAAAGATACAAAAGTAATGATCTGAAGAGGCACGTGCACCCGAATGTTTATAGCAGCAATGTCTACAATAGCCAAACTATGGAAAGAGCTTAGATGTCCATCAACAGATGAATGGATAAAAAGGATGTGGTATATATATAATGGAATACTATGCAGCCATCAAAAAATGAAATCTTGTCCTTTGCAACAATGTGGATGATACTAGAGGGTATTATGCTGAGCTAAATAAGTCAATCAGACAAAAAAAAACTATCATATGATGTCTCTGATATGAGGTATTTGAGAGGGAGAGTGGGGGGTTTGGGGAGTAGGGAAGGAAAAAAATGAAACAAGATGGGATCGGAAGGGAGACAAACCATAAGAGACTGTTAATCTCACAAAACAAACTGAGGGTTGCTGGGGAGGGGATATGGAGAGGGTGGTTGTGTTATGGACATTGGGGAGGATATGTGCTATGGAGAGTGCTGTGGAATGTGTAAGCCTTAGGATTCACAGACCTGTACCCCTGGGACAAATAATACATTATATGTTTATAAAAATAATTTAAAAATTTTTTTTAAAATGCCTGACTAATCTTCCTAATGCATCATTTATTTATTAACTCATCATTCCACAAAGGCTTATTATAGGCAAGGTTGCCATCTTTTCCTTATATCCCTTTCTCCCTAGGAACCTATAGTGGATTTCTTGTACTGTCACCTCCAGACCAATCTCTTCTCTCTGTTTCTCTGTACCTTCTACCATCTTCTACCATTTTTCTTAAGTGACCTTGTTTACCCCTTCAGTTAGTTAAGCACTGCTTCTAATATATTGAGCATGTGCTTTAGCCTCCAGGTCTTTGCTCAGACTGTCTCCTTTATGTGGATTGCTATCTTTCCTCCTTGTTGCCTGTCTAAATTTTATCTTTCTTCTAAGCACCAATTAATATCTCAACTCCCCCATGAATTCCTGCCTAATTACTCTAAATCTGCACTGCCCAATATGGTAACCATGAGGCCCACTGTGGCCCTTGAACACTTGAAATAAGGCTGGTTTGAATTGAGATGTGTTGTAAGTATCAAATATATACCAGATTTTGACTACTTAATATGAAAAAAAGAATGTATATCTTAATGATAATGTTTATATTGATTATATGTTGAGATGATAATTTGGGGTTAAACAGAATATAATTTAAAATTTCACAGATTTTTACTAATTTTAAAACTAGATATGTGTCTCATGTTTGTGGCTTGTATAATATTTCTATTGAGAGTGCTATTTTAATCTATATTCATCTTAAAACTTCACTATAGGTTCTTGATTTCAAGGTTCAGATTCATCTATTATAATCGCCCAAATTACCTAACATGACACACACATAGTTTGCTCATACTAGGGGATTCTGTGATCTAGTTCGGAGGACTTATTTATGAACTTTCTAGCTGTATATGTCTCTCTATGCATCATGGTTGGACAGTGCTTTCTTATTTTACATAAGAAAATAGAAATTACGAGGGCTTAAATTCTCTGATAATTTTTTGAGGGTCTTTATACATAATGAAGAATTTTATCTGTAATAGCCATCGAAAGACAATGTCCTCTTATCTGAGCAGAGTTATATATATTAGCTAAGTGTCATTAAAATAAGCTGCTCTTTAAGAGAATGGCTGCATTTGTGCTTAACAAATCAGAATAAAGGTCATCGTCTTCAACTGAAAAAATGTATTCCATTCTCCTTTAATGAGTGACAGAAAAACCTGAACCTTGTGCTTTGATTCTCATTTTCTGCCTTCAGTTCAATCTGCTCTTACTAACCTGGCTTCCAGCTCAGGCCTTACTCAGCTCATCTCAGTATTGGCATATCTTTGATGAGTTGGTAGTTTGTAACTTTTCTATGGATCCTGGGTATCTGGAGATGAAAAAGAAAAGAATCAAGGGCAAAATGAAATAAAGTTTATGAAAGTACTCAGCTGAATGCTTAAAATAACATACATGGCTCTCTAGAAGTCTTTTTCCATTTGCTCTTAGATGAACACAAAAGCATTTGGTCTCTGACCTTGTAGTTAGCTATGCTATAAAGAAAAATGTTCAATTTTAAAAAACAATGTATGTAATATGGTAGTTAATTATAGAGGATGTACCTGAAGGGAAAAAAAGAAAGAAAAAAGAACTAATTTGTTATCTCCACCTCCAAAAGGGACTCCAGGTGGTCTGTGAAACTTTCCAGTCAGATCCCATGTCACCCAAGGCCACCATTTCAGGCTGCCACCGAGGAAACTCCTTCGATGGAAGTCTGTCCTCCCAGACTTCCCAGGAAAGAGGCCCATCTCATTCCAGGTACATAATTGCAATGTTAGGAACAAAAATGTTTTTCCTTATTTACCAAAAGTTAAATATGCATTTTTAGTTACTTACATAGCCTCTGTTCCTTAGAATGTGTCAGTGCATGATTTGTGTATGCATATTCTTGGTCATGGCTTAATTAGATTAATGATTCCGGAAATGTGCTGTGAATGGCTCTCACTTAAACAAACTTGGGTGGAAGTGGAAAGACCTATCTGATAATAAGGTGTCTGAATTAGATGGTATTTTAAATATTTAAATGCAGAAGTCAAATTATGCTATCAAATATCACACTGCAGGGATGTGAAAAGATCTGCTCATCTGTTGTGTAAGGATACTTTATATCAGTGATCCTCATGTTAAAATGGGTGCTTTAAAGTACCCATAGGGAATTGAAAAGGTTGTTCTTTGCAAACATTACAACACTGTCCTCGTTAACTTGTGCATGTGGTAAACTTGTTTCCAAATACTTTCCGTTGGGACAGACATCAATTGTCTTCTTCCTGTTCCCCACGAAATGATGGAAGCTTTGCTTTTCATGAGATTTGCTTTTGAACCCAACTAGATCCTACACTTTGTGGGCAGGAGTCCCTGAGACCATTTGTGTATCCCTACTTTCAAATAAGGTTACTATCTAGTAGATAGTATTTTAGAAGGAGGCATTTCTTAAAAATGGTTTTATTAAGGTATAATTTACATACCATAAAATTTACCTATTTAAAGTGAGCAATTCAATGACTCTTAGCAAATTTATAGAATCATGCAAACATCACCAAAGTCCAATTTCAGAACATGCCTGTCATGCAAAAATATCCTTTGTGCCCATTTCAGTCTCGCCCATTCCCACACCCAGCTCCAGATGATCACTTAATATATTTTCTGTCTATATACTTGAATTTATGGAATTTTCAAAGAAACGGACGCGTACCATATATGGTCTTCCATCTGGCTTCTCTCACTTAGCATAATGCTGTAGAGGTCCATCCACATTACAGCATGTGCACGTACTTCCTTCCTTTTTATTGCTAAAGAGTATTCTGTTGTGTGGGTATATCACATTGGAGTTCTGCATTTATTGGTAGATAAATATTTGGGTTGTTTTGATTTTTCATCTATCATGAATAATGCTGTTATGAGCATTCTCATACAGGTTTTTGGGCAGGTCTATGTTTTCAGTTCTTGTATCCTAAGTAGATCTGTAGGAGCAAAATTGCTGGGTTGTATGGTAAATTTATGCTTAATTTTTTAAGAAACTGCCGAACTATTTTTCCAAAATGGCTGCACCACTTCACATTCCCATCAGAAATGCACAATGGTCGGGACGCCTGGGTGGCTCAGTTGGTTAAGCAGCTGCCTTCGGCTCAGGTCATGATCCCAGCGTCCTGGGATCGAGTCCCACATCGGGCTCCTTGCTTGGCAGGGAGCCTGCTTCTCCCTCTGCCTCTGCCTGCCACTCTGTCTGCCTGTGCTTGCTTGCTCTCTCTCCCTCTGTCTCTGACAAATAAATGGATAAAATCTTTAAAAAAAAAAAAAA